>VMDO01025306.1:0-28443 GCA_007922755.1 Pedetes capensis
TCGTTCACTTAAAATAATTTTCTCTAATTCCATCCATTTTGCTGCGAATGACCCTATTTCATTTTTCTTGATTGCTGAATAGTATTCCATTGTGTATATATACCATAGTTTTTTTATCCATTCTTCTGTTGAAGGGCACTTTGGTTGATTCCATATCTTTGCTATTGTGAAAAGTGCTGCATTGAACATGGAGATGCAGCCTACCTCAGTTGTTTCATTATAGTAACAAAAAACTTGACTTATTCAGATACTAACTAAAGTTCAGATATCTAGGCTGAACTGTCTGTGTTTCTATTTATAGGAAATTAGATTTTGTTGTTTGTGTAATTGACCTAAAGATCACACTGAAAAATACTGGATTAAATTTACCTGAATTAACCCATTAACAACTTAAAATCAAAAGAAATTCTCTTTTCATTGCTTAATTGATAGATATTTTATAAATAGTATAATAATATTTTCAGAAACTGAATGGCTACACCTGTTATTTGTTGTTCAATGACAAGAAATTTTTTGATGCTAAAGTCTGATTTAAGATTGTCTTCTATATATTTTGTTCCATGCCCCCCCCCAAACTTTTTACACCCAAAGACAAGCAAACATTCTCATGTTTTCATCTAGAATCATTACAATGACCTATTTATGTTTTGGTTTTTTATTTACTTATAAATCAAAATTATATGTCTATTATATGAGATATGAGTCTAAGTATATTTTCTGTCCCTCCACTATGGATATATATTTATTCAAGCACCATTCTTTATTATTGAATTTGCTATGCTGCCTTTCAAAAAATAATATGATCATTGTTATGGTTTAGCTATGATGTATCCCCTTCCCCCAACTTAAGTGTTGAAGGCTTGATCTCCAATGCAATGTTCAGAAGTGGGGTTTTGGGGAAGTGATTGGATGAAGAAGGATCTGACCTAATCAATAGATTAATGCATTGATGAAGGCATTATTTGGATGTGGTAGAAAGCAGAAACTGGGGCCTCATTGGAGGAAGTAGGTCATCACTGGAGCATGCTCTTGAATGGAATACCTTGTCCCCAGTCTCAGCCTTTCTCTTTGTATTTGCAGCTGCCATGCAGTGAGCAATTTTGCTCTGCTATGCCATCTCAGCCTTACTGCACACAGGCCCAGAAATAAAGGAGCCAAATGATTATGGACCAAAACCTCTGAAACGGTGAGTCAAAGTAAACCTTCCCTACTTTAAATAGTTTTTCTCAGATATTTTGTCACAGTGATGAAAAGCTAAATAACATAAGCTTTCTTAAATACCCATGCTTTCTATTCTACATTTGATTTAGTTGATTATCCTTTTGCCAAAAGCAGACTCTCCTTATTACTGTAGTTTTTATCAAGTTTTGAATTCAGATAGTCTTCCAACTTTTGAAAAGTTTCTTTGGTTATTATATTTCCTTTACTTTTCCGTATACATTTTACTTCACCTGTTTGACAACTACAAAAATTTTTTTAGATATGTTTTTACTGAGATTGTGTCCAATACATTTAATTGAGATGAATTTATATCATTATATCAACTCTTATAGGGCACAGTATTTCTATTTACTAAATTAGTTTTTCTATCATTTCTTTCAACACTGCTTGTTATTTGACCATACTGATCCTCAACACATTTGGTGAAGTTTATATCTATATATTTCATATTTCAGTGCTATAATAAATGCTACTGATTTTTATTTCAGTTGCTAATCATTTACTGCTAATGTATTGACCTTGTATTCTGCAATCTTGTTAAATTCAGTAATTAGTTCTTGGATACATTTTGTAGGATACTGAGGATTTTCTACATAGAGGATCATGTCATGTGTGAAGAAAAAGTTTTGTGGCTTCCTTTCACTTATGCATGGCTTTTATTTCTTTTATTATCCACTTATTTTGGCTAAGGTATTTAGTAGGTAATTGGAAAGAGGCACTAAGAACAGATATCTTTCTTTGTTTCCAATCTTTGTAGAAAATTACTCTGACTTTACGATGAGGTGAAAAGTTAGGAGTGGATTATTTTTAGATGTACTTTCTATTCCCAATCAGTTGAGGGCATTTATCAGGAATGGATTCACTTTGCTGTTTTCATTCATTTTACTTTTACATATGCCATAAATTCACAATATATTTTTATTATGACAGATATTAGAGTTATTACATTGAGAAGAATATTTTATATGTACAATCCTTTACATTTTTTTTCAGAGAAAATCCAAGTTTATCTCTAGTATCATATTAACATATCTGGTAACACACTTTAATATTTCCTTTAGACCTGTCAGTAATGAATTTTCTTAATCTTTGTTTAAAAGGCTATATTTATCCTTTATTTGTAAAACTATTTTTACCAGATATAGCATTTATAAATGACAGATTTTAATCTTTTGGTCCTTTAAAATGTCTCTCCATTGTCATAGGTTGCAGAAGACAAGAAATCAGGTGTAATTATTATCTTTGAGCTTTGGAATATAATAATTCTTTAGAATTAATTTTTAACTATCTTAATATAATATGTCTAGGTGTACACATTTATTTGCTGTTTTTATTTATAAAAATATTTTGCCAATTTTATTTTGCTGAACTTCCATGTCTGTTTATTCATATTGGTCATCTTTTGTTCTAATTTTGGCATATTACCTAAATTTATCTTTAAAAACCATATAATCCAACATTTGTGTCACATCTGAGTTGGTTCTTAAATTGTTTTTTCTCTTGACAGTGATTTTTTAATTCTTGGGTTTTTGTGTGTGTGTGTGTGTGTGTGTGTGTGTGTGTGTGTGCGCGCGCATGTGTATGCATATGTGCTCATGCTAGTATGTTTGTCTCAATTTTTAACTCAGTGCTAAATAATAAACTCAAATTGGATTTATATTTTACATTTATCAGACATCTTCTTGTACTAGGCTGTTAGGGAAGGAAGGAGGTTGAATCAGTATAGACAAGATCACATTTGGGATTTTGATGTGGCTATGTTATCTGTCCACTATATCATTTGAGATCCTCCAGGTTGTCACCATATGCATGCAAGGAGAGTTTTTCATATATCTGCTTTATCTACATATTTAGATTATTGAACCAACAGATCTGTCTTAGAAGAAGTGCAACCAGAGTGCTCCTTGGAAGCAAGGAAGGCTAGATTGTGTGTTACATATTTTGGACATGTATTCAGGAGGGACCAATCCCTGGAGAAAGGCAGCATGTTTGGGAGAGTGGTAGGTCAACGAAAAAAAGGAAACCCCTGCCACCAGATGGATTGACACAGCATCTGTAACAATGGGCTTAAACATAAATAAGATGGTGTGCCTGGCACAGAACCGGGGAGTGTTACATTCTGCTGTACATACAGTCACTATGAGTGGGAGTCCTACATAAAGTCGCTATGAGTGGGAGTCGACTCAACAGCATCCAACAATAGCAACATGTCCAGAAAGGAACTCTTATTCTTGCCGTGTCATAGCAGAAGACTAGTGCTGCTTTTTGTTCAATGCTTAATAGTGTGATGTGGGCATTAGGGGAGTTTTCTGTTGCTGTAGAACACCTTTTAGGCTGAGCCTGTGTGGCAGTGTTGGGTATGAACCCTTATCAGTGGTTTGTATTTTTCGCTCAGTAAGAGATCCTTAACATTCTGGGCTCAGGGATGTTCCTGCTCCTCCTTCATAGGTGGAAGCCTTGATTAATTTTCCCTTTCCCATGTTAGGAATTCATATATTCCCTGGAGGCAACAGTTTCTGTTGTCCTTCCTCTAAAGATTTAATCTATTACTACTTGTTGTTGTTAGGTGCTGTGGAGTCATGTCGGACTTATAGCAACACTTATAGGGTTTTCAATGGCTGACTGTTTTGGGATTGCTCTGAGAGGGGTTTGCCATGTCCTTCTCTTGTCTGTTACTAGTTAGGAAATAACAAACTGAAGGGGATTTTGTACCTTTCCTGAAGGTCTAGCTCTCTCCTTTCCACAACTGTACCACTGAAAGAGGCTCCCACAGGTCTCCTGCCCTGCTCCTGATCTTTCATGGAAGAGCCTATCCAAGGTCCATGGAGATGAACCTCCAAATGGCCTAATTGCCCCTTTTGCTTGTTAACTTTTTAGATTATAATTTTCATGATAGCCAATGCTCAGATCTTAGAAGTTGTTAAAACTATAAATTGAATTGTTCTTATTAATATATATGGCCAGGCCATGTTCCTCCCATGTTGTATGGCCAGCAATACAGCACTCAAGCTGTATCTCTTCTAGGAGGTTCACAATTTTCATAAGATTATATGCCATTTGGTTGCTTTCGTGACCTTAGTTTTCTGAAGGGTTGTAGAAAAGCCATGGTTTTATAGATTATCTGAGTTTTTTAGAATAAGAGACATTCTTTTAAAATTTCTATCTTAGGGAAAGAAAAGTTTTTGTTCTTCTTTCCAAAGGTGTTCTCTCACATTTAAATCTTTTTCTCTGCAAAATATTTGATTTTTTTTTTTCCAGTACTGGGGTTTAAACCCAGGGCCTTGAGCTTGCATGCTTTGCATGTGCTGGACCACTAAGTTCATCCCTGCCCTTTTTTTTTTTTTTTTTTTTTTTTTTTTTTTTTTTTTTTTTTTTTTTTTTTTTTTTTTTTTTTTTTTACTTTTTGAGACAAGGTCTCTCTAAGTTACGCGGACTGCCTCTGGTCTCAAACTTGTGATCCTCCTGCCTCCACCTCCCAAGCCACTGGGATTACAGGGGTGTGCCACTGCCCCTGGCTATAAAATTTGATTTTGATGAATATCTTGATAAAAAAGCAGACAGCATCAGTTCTGTGCACTTCAATTTTCTTTGAGTTTCATTCTCAAAATGCTAATTTATGAGTTTCTGTACTAACAAATAGCCAAAACCTCTCCAGGATTTTAAAATCAGATTTTGACTCGTTTCTTCTGTAACTCAGGTTTGCGGCCTCTTGCCTGGCAACCAGAGGTTACAAAATACTCTAAATAGAAAGATTCTGCTTATTCTGTGAATCAGTTCCTTGACTCTGCAACCTTCAATGACATTTATTTGTTTATAAATTATACTTAACTGTGGAAACATTGTTCTACCACACTCAGTTCACTTTAATTAGGGGCAGAAATACTTTGTTATTTAATCTCTTGTTTTCTTTCATCAGTCTATGCACTTTGTAATGCATACATCATCTTAAATATGTTCTTTACTATATGATATTTTAATTTTATATTTTTAGAGTGCATTTTATCTATTTATAATAAAATGATCATTCACCCCAAATTATTGTCTTAGACAAGAACTTATTTTTCTCCCATAGTACAATCTAGATTTAGGTTCTTGGGCAAAAGTGACTGTCTTCTGCTTTATAGGTATAACAACATACCACATTTTCTCTATCATATTTGTTCCTTTCCTGGCTAGAGTATTCTTATAGTTTTTATGATTGAAAATGACTCACCAGAACCATAGTTTCAAAGTGTGCATTTTTTTGGAGCATCTTTGGAAGCGAAGTTTGCTTTAGTGATAGAGAAGTCAGAAGCTTTTAGCAGGAAGAGCTTTTGCTGCTTTCTTTGGCACAAAACTAGAATCTTACTCAGTTTCTGTTGTTGTTGTTGTTGTTGTTGTTTTCTTTTCAAGTCTCTTCTACAAGTAACTCTAGCCATACTTCTCATTTTGTCCTAGTTTTTGTGTTGGGACAATATCGTATTTATCAATCTCTTTGTCATGAATGGGCTGGGATTTAGCTCAGTTGGTAGAGCGCCGCTCTACAGTCTCTGAGGTCCCGAGTTCAATTCCCAGCACCAGAAAAATGGGAGAAGGGCCTGGCAATCCACTCCCAAGGCAATCCCGAAACAGTAGCCATTGAAAACCCTACGATGGTGGCTGTGAGTTGGATACCGACTCGATGGCACCTAACAACAACAACAACATGTCATGAACGTCTCATTCTTCTTCAAATTAAAGAAGACTGATTTCCGGGAAGATGAAAACTCTCAACTAGACTATTCTCCTTCCTTCTCTGTCAACAAATGACTTTTTTTTCTGACCTTATCTCTCTTTGTAGATTTTTACTAAAAGTAAGAATCACATATCATCTTTGCAACTTTATTTTTGTAAGACTTGGGGTTTGAACATAGGGCTTTCAGAAAAGTTCTACTGGGCTGTACACCCAGCCCAATTTATTTTTCATATTGAGTCAAGGTCTTGCTAAATTATAGTGGCTGCCTCTGGCTCAAATTTGTCATCTTTCCTCCTCAGCCTCTCAAGTCCTTGGGATTATAGGCATGCACCATCTTGCTTGGTCATCTTTGCAACTTGTGCCAATATATTCAACTAGAATAAACAATAGGTTTTGTAGAACATTATTTACTTTATGTATTAATAGAAAAAATAGTATTACCAATAGCCTCATCAATTTTCCTGTTATAGTACCTATTTCTTCAGCACCAGCTCTATACTATTTGAGACAATTTCACACATATTACATTTTAGTTATTCTAGGAGTCACTTCCAGGTAAAATTATCTTCACTGGTCAATTATTACATATTGTTCACACAAAACAACTCTTATCACAAAGTTATATAATTTTAATATTAAAAGTGAAATAAAGAATTTCTACAGAATCTTTGCTGAATAAGAAACTTCAGAAGAACACTTTTGTTAGAATACCAATGTCAAGTATAAACAATAAAATTATTTTGTATGCATGAATGAATTTCAGAAATAAGGAAAAACAGCTCTAGGAAATGCAATATATTTCTAACTACAGGTAAAGCTATTTTTTCTGTATTATTTAACCATTATGACTGTTGAATCATTTATAAGCTAATTCTATGTTAATGAACAAAGAATTAATTTATTGATACTGCCTGAAAAGTCAATACTGGGAGCATAGTAAGAAATTTTCAATTAAAGCAATGATATTTTAAATTTGCTTATTGATTTTTTTGCTCAGATAGTCAGTAGGTATGGCCTCCTGATAAATACTCACAATTGCATGTACCTTTCTTCCAGACATGATTTGAAATTTAATTATAACAGTACATAATTTTTTTATAATGTTCAACTTTATTCAAATTATTAAGCAGATCACCACCTGGTTTACAATGCATCAGTTCCTAGACTAATGGACCATATATAGTCAATTTTAGTAATGTTTTGACAGTTTTTGCTTCAGTGCTTTCAAATTACAAGTATGTATAAGAATTGCTCACTGATACAATAGGTCTCTCCCTAAGGATATGGTAGGCTATGATTTCTGATTTTTCATTGTTTAACTAAACAATGGCATTTGATTATTCTACCACAAAGAAAAAGAAATAGTGTAGTTTTATGATCTCTATTAAATTCTTAGTGCATTATAAAAATCAAGTACAAATAATTTATTCAAGTACTTAAATGTGTGCCAAAATGTTTATTTAAAGGATGGGATGGACAGCACCTCTGATAAGTCTATATGGATTCACAAAACTTTTTTATAGTTATAAAACCTAAAAATGGTTTTAGAAACTTAAAAAATAATCCATGTGATTGAAAAATATGTTCTAAATTGAAGTGAGATAATGAATTAATTATTATTACACTCAGTGTGCACATTATACTTTAAGAATTTTAGAGGTGATTGATCGTGAGGTGTTACTCCAGACTCTGCTGTGGTTGGTAAATCAACGTGCAGTTTTTTTTTTTTTTTACTAAAATGAATCTATGAATCTATTTATCAATTTATATAGATCCATAAAAACTCATGTTTCTATGTGATTTATATGTACATACATATATATATGGGGCTGTGACTTATCTCAATTGATAGAGTGCTGCTCCAGACTCTTTGAGAATCCAAGTTGTATCCCTAGCACTGCAAAAAATGGGAGAAGTATGGGGCAGTCCACTCGTGAAGCAATTCTGAAACAATCAGCCATTGAAAACCCTATGAGGGTCGCTATGAGTCAGACTCGACTCTGTAGCACCTAAAAACAATAACAAACAACGTATGTATATATAGAGAGATATGATGCATCTATGTAGACATATATTTATAACCATACATTTACCTCCAAATGATAAAATTTTGTGACTCTAATCTTAATTTATAGGGTCATAATCCCTTATGTAAAACCACTGAAGTAAAATACACTTCATAATTTACATATACAGCTATGTCCTCATGCACATATGTGCAAATATTCATAAATACACATCATATAATGTATGATGTATATGTGTATGTGTTTATATTATATGCATGTATATTATATTTTATAAGTCAAAAAGGGTTTGATAACTTCACGGAGTACAATCCAATATACTCTTAGATCACTTAAAATGTTTATAAACAAACTATTTGATTATACATATGGATATAAAGCATAAAAATGACTATTAGTGAAACTTTTGTTAAAGCTACTCACTTAAAGGATGTTTAATTTAGCAATAATTACGTCTGTATTTCCATTTTAAAGCTTAAATATTACATCTAATTTATCTTTTTTGCTTCTATTCACAGTGCAATATGATCATTGTTTCCTCTAGCCTTTGTACCTTTGCTGCATCTATTAATGGTATCTTGACATCTGGACTTGAAATCTCAGACTCACCAGCAATCTCATGCTTTTTACACACAGACTAATTTTTCTTTAATTCCTTCTCACATCTCATCTTTTGCTTCCATAGACATTACTCCAGTTCAGAACTTTTTAGGCATATGCCAGGATTATTGTAACAGTTGTTTGAATTGATCTTGTAGAGAGTGCTTTCCCATTCCAATGTGTGCTATCCATTAGTTACTTCCTCAATAGAATTTAACAACTCCTAATTTTCTGCTTCAACTGGAGTTTAGCTCAGTTGATAGAGTGCAGCTCTGTGGTCTCTGAGTCCTTGAATCTTAGTACTGAAATAATGGGAGAAGGACACGGCAATCTACTTATGAAGCAATTCTGAAATAATCAGCCATTGGAAATCCTAGGAGGGTCACTATGAGTTGTACACAACCCCAGGGCACCTAACAATAACAACAACACCATTTTCTGCTTGCTTGCAGCTGTACCTCTGTGACTTCCAATTCCATCAAATCTCAGAAGCTGAGCAGGGTCTGGCCTGGTTATTATGTGGATGGGAGAACACCAGGGAATACCTAATGATGTAGGCTAAGGAGAAGAACATAGTAGCCCACTCCCAAAAAACAATCAGCCACTGAAAACCTTATGAATAGCTGAGAAACACTGACAATACTGCTGGGTATGGCATAATGTCCAGTAGTGTTTCATAGTGTTTCATCTGTTGTTGCTTTGAGTCGGACCCAACTTGATGGCACCTAACAATAACAACAGCAGCAATTTTCTGCTTAATTTGTGTTCAATTTCATAACTTATCAGTTAATTCTTTCTGTTGTCTGGTCATAATTTTATGTCAAACCTTATTTTCTTTAGGTATCTAAAAATAAAGAGAGCTTCATGAACTTAATAAATTTCATAGGCAAAACTTCCACAACTATACCATGTTTAATGGTAAAAACCTCAATGTGTTTCCTTATGATCAAGAAGGCAAGAATATTTGCCTTTACCTTTTCTACTTAACATAATATTGGAAGTCCTAGTCACTGAAATATGGCAGGAAAAGTAAATAAAAGGCATATAGATTAGAAAGGAAAAAATAATTGCTCTTCAGCCTTTTGGCTAAGATCAAGTATTGTGTGTGGAGAAAGAAATGATTAAACCATTTCTATTTGCAAATAGAACAAAATCTATGGTGAAAATCCCAAAGAATCTCTGAAAAAAGAATCCCTGTATTAGTAAGTGAATTCGGTAAGTTTACCTCATAGAAGATCAGTATACTATGATGAAACTTACTTGCCTCTCTCCGTAAATGGAGTACTGAGGTAAAAGCTTAATCTGCACAGAATATGTATACAGATGACTATAAAATATTATGAAAGAAATAAAAGAAAATCTAAGTAAACAGATATACTATGTCCATAGACTGAAAGATTCAACGTAGTAAAGATGCCAGATTTCCCTAAATAACATAGATCAATTAATCCTTGATGAATTGTATGTCTAATTAATTTTAATGCAATTTCTATCAAAACCCCAGCAATATTTTTTGTACATATGGACACCTTTACTCATAGTGAACAATAATTTTGAAAAAATATAAATTGTGCACAAAATCATTGTACCCAGATTTGAAGCTTGCTATGTAGCTACAATAATCGAGATTGTATGATACTAGTACATTGACAGACAAATCAGTAGAATGAAATTGAAGACCCCCCAAATAACTCCATGCTATTATAGGCAACTGATTTTTGACATTTGAGAAACAAATTAAGTCTTCCCAGTGGGTGAATTTGACATCTACAGGCCAAATAAATAAATAAATAAATAAACCTCAAATGTCAAAAATTCATTCCAAATAAATCATAGATTTAAATGAAACATGTAAAGCTGTGAGACTTTGAGAAATAAAAAGAACAAAAGGAAATATTTGTGGCCTAAATCTTGGTGAAATACTCTTATGTATGATTTTTCTGTAGAACAAAAAATTAACAGGTTGGATTTATAAATATTAAAAGCTAATCAGGCATTATGTTACATGCCTGCAATGCCTATAATCCTAGTGACTCCAGAGGTTGAGGCAGAGGGATTGCAAGTTTGAAGCCAGAGGCAGCCTGTGTAATTTAGAGAGATCCAATCTCAAGATTAAAAATTTAAAAAAGGAATTGGGAGTACAGCTCAGTGATAGAGTACTTGCAAAGTATGTGCAAGGGCCCTGGCTTCAGCTCCCAAACTACCACAAAAATATTAAATGCCTTCACTTTGTAAAACCTTGTTGAGAAAGAAGAAGACAAATGTCAAAATATTTGCAGGCAACATATGTAACAAAGAATTTATGTTTTGAATATATGAAGAGTTGTCAAAATTCAACATTAAGAAAACTAACAACTCAAATGGACAGTAGACAAAATAAATGAGTAGATATTTCACCAAAGAATATGAACAGATGGCAAATAAGCACATGGAAATATATTCAACATCATTCATGAAAATTAAAACCAAAGCAAAGTATCACTCCATATGTGTTACAAAACTAAGATATTATATAGACAATGCCAAATCCTGGAGAAGATGCAGAGAAATTGGACTTCTCATACGTTGCTGGTGAAAGGTATAATATTACTGCTACTCTGGGAGAGAGTATAAATATAAAAGGAAAAGCAAAAGTGTTTGTTGTTATGGAACAGATTTAGTGTGATGGTGCTTACATGAATCTAAAAATTGACATATTGCATAGAACTATACACGCATATCTATATATACACATACACACATACAAGTATTCACAAATGAGTATGTCTAAACCTGGGGTAATCATAACTAAGAATCAAAGGTTATACCAGTAGCATTTTCTTGTATTTGTTATTGAGCTATTGGTATGTTAAATGTTAATATTGGGCGAACTGAGTAAAATGTGCATGGAATTCTCTGGGGGTTTTTTTGGCAAAATTTTATGAATCTATAGTAATTCATAAAAAAAACTCAAAGAGAAAACTAATTTCTTGCAATTCTGTAAGACAAATCTCTTTTATAAACATTATTTAGCTCTCTCTAGAGGAAGACCCTGCTCTATCATATAATATTCTTATTACAGTATGAGATGTATAATATGGAATATCATTAAAAACAGAGAAGGCTGTGCTCATACAGATCTGTGTATAATCACTGTTTCTTCTACTGGAGCTCGTGATTCTTGTGTGCGTTGAAAATAACATACTTACCTTGCATAAATACAGTAAAAAATAAATGATGTGCTATTACATACTTTTATAAAGTATAGATTGTAATTTTAGCATAAATATTGGCCTACTTTCATTCACACTTCCTTTTATCCAGATTATTTTCTTTCTATCTAAATCTATTACATGTATATAAACAGGGGCTAGGGAATCTGATTTTTAAAATCTCTTTATTCCCCACTAAGTTTAGTACAATGGGGAATGAGTGAATAAATCAATGAAACTACTACTTAATTATGTTGTTGTTGTTAGGTGCCATAGAGTCATATCCAACTCATAGCAACCCTCATAGGGCTTCCAATGGCAGATTTTTTCGGGATTGCCTTGGGAGTGGGTTGCCACGTCCTTCTCCCACTACTTAATTATAAGGTAAAGCAAATAGATAGCTGATATATGATATCTATTCATAAAAAGATTGAACTTTACCTAGGAGCACAAGCTAGGACAAAAGAAATAATTAAAGAATGAGATACAATAGATTTCTGAAAGAGACTACACGTGTGTGTGTGTGTGTGTGTGTGTGTGTGTGTGTGTGTGTGTGAGAGAGAGAGAGAGAGAGAGAGAGAGAGAGACTCAGAGACAGAGAATACAGATCAACTGGGAATGGAGTGTGTGTGTTATTCCTTAGAACAATAATTTTATAATGTCCTCCTTTGGCCAATAAGACCACTGTGAGATGACAACTTTCTAGAAATTAAATTCATTTCTTTTTTTTTGTGTGTGGTACTGGGGGTTGAACCCAGGGCCTCTCGCTTGAATGCTCTGCAAGTGCTGGACCACTGAGCTATACCTCTAGCCCTTTTTTTTTTTTTTTTTTTACTTTTTCTGAGACAGGGTCTCACTAAGTTACACAGACTGCCTCTGGTCTCAAACTTGCGATCCTCCTGCCTCCGCCTCCTGAGCTGCTGGGATGACAGGCGTGCACCACTGCACCCGGCTTAGAAATTAAATTCTTAAGTGTCATGATTACCTACAGATTTGAGGTGTGTTGTGATTTGGTTCATAAATGTCTCTCAGAGACCCATGTGCTACAGGCTTGGTCACCAGCCTATGACACTATGAGGCAGTGATGGAAGATATAGGATGTGAGGTCTAGTAGGAGGAAAGCCATTGGGGTCACACCCTTGCAGGGGATATAGGACCCCAGCCCCTCCTGCCTCTCGTTGCTTCCTGGATGCCACAAGGGGAGCAATTTTGCTCTATCGAGCGTTCCTTGACATGCTGTACTTGCCTTGCTGCAGGCCCAAGTGACAGGACCAAGCCTCCATGCACTGAAACTTCTGAAACCGTGAGTCAAAATAAACTTTGCTCCCTTATAAGTTTATTTTCTCAGGTATTTTTTTCAGAGCAATAGAAAGCTAACACATGTTTACACCTTAAAATTTTGTTAGGTTGTCAGGATGTATGACATCACATACTTACCAGGAACATTTGAAGAGCTATGTAACTTGCAAAATGAGGATTTCTAAGATTAGGGGAGGCACACAAACTAGTTCAAAATTGGAGTGAAAAGAAGAAGAAGAAGAAGAAGAAGAAGAAGAAGAAGAAGAAGAAGAAGAAGAAGAAGAAGAAGAAGAAGAAGAGGAAGAAGAAGAAAAGGGAATGGAGTGATTAGGTAGGGAGACCTGCAATAAGAGTTGCTTGAAGTTACCTTCCCATCAGTGTCCAAGAAGGAGCAGTCAGGCTTTCTGATCCGAGTGCTCAGATGTGGAATGTGGAGGTAAAGTAGCAGTGGGACTTGGAAGCTGTCCTGATGGGAACATCACCAAAGGACAGACTCCATTACACACACCAGAGCTACTGAGTCAGAATTTCTTAGAACTTGGAGTAGGGCCTAGCAATCCGCATTTTGACAAGCCTATCAATTAATTATAATGTACTATCACATTTGAGAATTTCTGCCTTCCTGGCAGGATATGATGGAATGAGAGCATATAGCATACATAAAGTGGAAAAGATTTGTGGAGTTTCGACAGGAGTTTGGGAGAATTTTATTATGCAAAGATTGTAGGAATAAAAGGTTTGTGTTAAAGTCTAACAACAGGTTTAGAAGGGAACAAAAATAAATTTAATAGTAATAAATATTATCATATCATTGTAGCTCATAATACAGTGATTTTGAGAAATTTCATTCTCTTGTATATTTCCCTTTAAATTCTCAATTGTTCCCTGTGTATGTAAAGATAGTGTGTTTTATGCTCAAACACCACCAAAAATGTATTCTTTAGATAGCCTATCAAAAGCTTATCTCAGAAAATGTGGATATTATAGGAAATAATTTCTAGTTTGATTCTATAACTGGAAGCCTTTGAAGATGCACAGTAGTGTATATATAAAGATTTGGCTATAACTTTGTATAATTTTTTTTAGGGATTGCTCCACAACCATTTCAACATATGGATCTTTGACTTTCAAGGCAATTATCTATCAGTAATACAATACAGCCTGCAGTCCTACCACTGTGGCATCAAATTCCATCAAATCTCAGAAGCAGAGTCAGGCCAGGTGAGTACTTGAATGGGAGACCACCTGGGAACACCAGGTGCTGTAAGCTTGGGAGAGAGACCTGGCAACTCACTCCCAAAAGTCAATCAGCCATTGAAAACCATACGAATAGCAGAGAAGCACTGACAATACTGTTTTGCCTGTTATACAGAGGGTTGCTATGAGTCAGACACCAACTTGACAGCACCTAACAACAACAATGTAATACAAGTAGTTTAGTATGTAAAACAATATGTGTGTGTGTCGGGGTTTTAGCTCTAGCTCGGCTAAAGTTAGGGCCAAACCCTGAACATAAACACGTGGCCGATGTCGGGAAAGAAGGACCTCGGGAGACCTTCAGATGGTTGGAGAAGGACAGGGAAGGTTTATTGGGGTGCTCCCCTTATGGAGAGCAAGGAGCAAGCAGCCCCTATAGAGCAAGGCTCTATACCTTTAAGTGCTGCAGGCTAAGTGCTGGTACAGCTCAGCCTTAAAGGCACTGCCACAGCCGCTGGTGTTCAGTTGAGGTCCGATGGTCTTGACTCTCGCGGCTCGCCTTCTTTACCCCCCTCCTTCCCAAGGATGGGAGGAGTTGGGAGGCTCTTCGTGGCTTGCTAGATGCCTTCGGCTCTTCGGGGGCCCCTGGGCTTGATCTCAACGGCTTGCTAGATGGCCTTGCTGGAGTAGGGAGCGCTGGTCCAGGTGATGAGGTTCAGGAGATGATCAGAGAGGTGAGGATCGGTGGTGCTACAGGGATGGATAGGGGTCCAGGAGCCCTGCTTTTATAGGGTCCTGGAGGGGTCACATGGTGGGGTTCAGCCAATCAGGGCACACAGCTGGCCGGTACAGTGGGCAAACAGACATAACTGCCAAGCGGAGACAGTTATTACCTGCAAGGTGGTGAGGGGAGCCAATCAAAATTAAGGTGGTTAGGGCTGGTCAAGCTGGCTGGGGGCCATCTTTGCTTACTCGATGGGAGGGGCTGTTTTGAGTGAGTGAAATGAGCCCTGGGGTCAACTAGGGGTCAGCCCCTCAGGCTGTTATGAGGGACCCTAGCTGGGAAATATTATTTTAAAAATCCCCAACGTGTGTGTGTGTGTGTGTGTGTGTGTGCGTGTGTGTGTGTGTGCGTGTGTGTGTGCGTGTGTGTGTTATGAAACCTATGACCTTGAACACTATAGGCAATAACTACCTGAGTTAGTTACATGTCCAGCCCTACATTTTATTTCCTTTAAATATAATTCTTGGAAAGATGTACATACCACTTATTCAGCAAACATGTGCTTACCGTATGGCAAATGTTGTTTTGCAGTGGTCACACAATGGTAAAGAAGGTAGATCTCTGTAGATGGTTTTCAGGAAATTGTGATCAAAGGAGTCTTTAGGTTCAACTGAGATGACATGTAAGAAAACTGAAATCTATGAAGTTTAATTTGTCATTTTATCTCTTAGTTCTGTCCTTGTGTACTTATAATCAGATGACTAATTCTCAGCGATGTTTGGGAGGGATTTCAACTCCTATTTTTATAGTCCCCATTACCCTTAAAGTTTTATATAATTGTGCACTTGAAAGGAAGTAGAGGATTTCATAGTTGCCACCTAGATTTTAAAAACAGCACATGGGCAAGATATAACCAATTCAGGCTAAAAGTTCTTTCCTGAGGTGAGGAAGAGAATGCACATATCTATAATACTGTATTTATTGAGTGAAAATTTGAGTGAAAATTTGAGTGAAAATTGAGTGCAAATATGAAAATGTTAAATTTTACAAAGATAAATAATATATATGCTAGTATATTTCATAATATTTCTATACCCTTGTAGGATTAAAATGCTTCATGGAACCAAATTCTATTATTTATTTTTTTATGCTTCGGCTGAATACGTGAAAATGTATTAATTAATATTAGATAAATAAATAAATGGAATAATTCTAAGCTTCCCAGGTAGCTATGTAAGGGATCCAGCAATAAGTCATTTTTTTCAGGAATTATTAATTTATTGCCTGCATGCATACCATTGTGGCATTCTATCCTATCAGAGCTCTGAAGCTAAGTAAGATCAGGCCTGGTTAGTACTTGGATGGGAACCACCTGAGAACACCAGGTGCTGTAGGCTTGGGAGAAGGACCCAGCAACTCCCTTCCAAAAAAACACAATTTGCCATTGAAAACCCAATGAATATCAGAGAAGCACTAATAATAGCGTTTCTCCTGTTTTATGTAGGGTCATTATGAGTCAGATACCAACTTGACCGCACCTCACAACAACAACAACAACATTAATTTATTACAGTGGTGGGGGATGTCCCACTGTGGTAGAGTGTTTGTGTATCATGTGCAAGGCCCTGGGCTTGATCTTCAGCACCACACACACATATACACACACATACACAAATAAAAAATTATTATGTATGGAATTTGCTTTAAATAAGATAGGCATATAGATTAATATTCCTTAATGCATTATAATCTATAATGATTATATAGTTTCTATATTTTTATATTCATGACTTATACTGGCTATGCCCTCCTTTTGAAGTAAACAAAAATCCATGAGAAATATAACTCTAAAAATGAGACTTACTTTCTTATAAGGAATATCATGACTTTCTGACTATATTATAGTGTTTCTATTATTAATTATGGGGGCTGGGATTTGGCTCAGTTGGTAGAGTGCTGGGCTGCAGCCTCTGAGGTCCCGAGTTCAATTACCAGCACCGCAAAAATGGGAGAAGGAACTGTCAATCCACTCCCAAGGCAATCCCGAAACAGTCAGCCATTGAAAACCCTATGACGGTCTCATGAGTTGGATAGCAACTCGACGGCACCTAAGAACAACAACAATTATTAATTACATGAGAAAGTATTTCTTTCAGAGTTTAATTTTTTTTCTAATTGCAATAAGAAATTGCAGAAGCAGAAAATGTTCAAAGGATGTAGTAACAAAACTTTTATTTCATTTACCACTGGAATTCTGACAAGTTGATATTAAGATGCGCTAAAATTGCTGGTAATGTCTGTGCATAACAGCTGTGCTTACACTCTGTGTAGGAGTTGAAACTAATGGTGACCCACAGAGCTCAGGATTACCTCTGGATAAGTGACTGGGGTAAAAAAGAATCTGAATGATTAAATCAAATCTTTATTTTTCATTATAATTATAGCTTCCTGCTGACTTTATAAAAGATACTCTTTCCATACTTTGCCATATAAGTCAAAACCTCCAGCCTCATTCCTCCGTTAGTTGGCCTAAAGAGAGAACAACAAGAACATTTGAATCATACTTAGGATGTCTTATATTGATTTTGTACATTGATGCCCCAAAAAATTGATTAAAAGGGAAGACAATTTCAAAGTTGGTTGTAGCAATTGCCATGAGAACCTTTTGTATGCCCAATACAATAGCTGATCTTTAAAAAGCCAAATAAACAAACAAAATGAAATATATCAGTATCAATTATTGGTGAGAATCTTGAGCAATTATAACTTTCAATTTGCTTTGGGAACTGTGATTTGTTATAACTGGTTTGCAAAATTTTGTCTTGTGTGACTGAGCAGATATAGGCTTTACAGATAGAATTCTACTCCTACCCAGAGGAGTATGCTGTTGTTTTTGTTAGGTGCCGTCAAGTCGTGTCCAACTCATAGCGACCCTCACAGGGTTTTCAATGGCTGACTGTTTCGGGATTGCCTTGGGAATGGATTGACAGGCCCTTCTCCCATTTTTGCGGTGCTGGGAATTGAACTTGGGTCCCCAGAGACTGCATCGCAGTGCTCTACCACCTGAGCCAAATCCCAGCCCAGAGGAGTATGTAGACAAAAATATACACAGAAGAATGTTACTTATATCACTATCTTTAATAGCCAAATACTTCAAACAACAGTTGAATGGACAAATAATCAGAAGCCTAGTTATATTCATACAGCAGGATACTTCAGAGCAACAAAAGTGAATAAACTAGTACTAAGTAAAAGATAGAGAAGACTTGGATGGGAAACTTAGATGGGAAAGGGGGGAGGGGGGTAAGCATAGGGGAGGGTAAGGGGTAACCTATATGAATAATGTTTATCAAAATGCATATATGAAAATTGTCATAATGAAAAGCATGTCAAAATGAATCACATTATGATGTACATTAAAAATCTCTAAAAAAAAAGTTCAAAAACTAAACTTTAGAGGAAATCAGCACCATGGGCACCTTTGAAGGGAATAGCAAGAGTTGGATTGGAGAAAAAAAAGGATTCTCAGGTATTAATAATCATCTGGCTTTTTCCTTGTTATAACCTGGTGGTTGCAAGGATGTGCTAATTATTCAATTTGTTCAATTATGATTTGTGAGTTTTTTGGGGCTGTATGCTGTAATTTAATTGATCATGTCATAATTAAATTAGTTCACCTGGGAATTTCTATTTTAAAAAGATCTAAAATATTAGTTTCCATTCCCTTCAAGAATAGACATATGTAGATATACATAGATAGTAGCATTCTCAGTAGAGAGTGGGAAAACTTACCTGTAAGCTAGGGATTCTTTAATGGTAGTAGCTTTCATTTATAGTGTAACACATGACAAAGTCAATCAAAAATTTTTTGAGTCCACTGGCACAAACAAAACAAGATAATATTTTTATCTTAAAAACCAAAATTTATATATTTCCTTTATGAATCCTTGATCTGCATTGTCAATAAGTAAAAGAAATTGTTGTGCTGCAATATCAATTTGGGCAAGTCAACTTATGACTAACTTTCAGCCTCCATTCAAGCCCTTTCCCACTAAGTAAAGAAAGTCTAAGTTGTATTTTAACAAAAGTTCTATTTTAAAACGAAGATAGAAGTATTTAGTAAGTATCACTGCCTTAATAGCATCTGGGTTTTTTTCATCTGTGCCATGAAATTTTTGTTGTTGTTGTTATTGTTGTTGTTAGGTGCCTTGGAGAATGGTCCAACTCACAGGGATCCTATGTAGGGTTTTCAATGGCTGATTGTTTTGGAAGTGGGATGCCAAGTCTTTATCCCTATCCTGCAGCACTTGGTATTCCCCAGTGGTCCCACATTTAGGGACTAATCAGGCCAACCCTTTTTAGCTTTGGAGATTGGATGGAATGGGATGGTAGGGTGATACTGCTGCCGACTGCCATGAAATTATATGGTAAAAACTTTTATGTAACTTATAAATACTATTGTCTTTGTTTTGTGCTTTTGGAATAGTACTGTTCATTAGAAATTTTTATTTTAACCATGCAAAAATATGGCCCTTGCCCATGTACATCACTCATTTTTAATCTGAATTTCCAGTGCTTTCATCCATAGCCTACAAAATATTTTTTCCTTCTTAAACCTGTACCATTGGGAATGACAGTGAGATAGATGTTTTGAGGTTCTTATTTCAGGTTCAGAGTATTTTCTTGCAATTTTCTGAAAACCCCCAAACTTTGTATTTTATAGCATCTGACTTCTTGATACTTTATCTTTCAATTGTGACTTTCTCTTCCAAGCTTTAGATTACTCCTCCTCATTTTTCCATGACTCATGTCTGGTTACTGTCATGTCCTGATTACTTCTTTTGTAATTCTTAGTGTAGATAAAACTACAGCTTTCTGACCTCAAGTTCCTTAAAATAATATGTTCCCAAGACAGGTGTGCTGTCTTAAGCCCATAATCTCAGCAACTCAGGAGGTGGAGGCAGGAGGATCACAGGCTCAAGGCAGAGGAAGTCTGTGTAATTTAGCCAGACTGTCTGAATTTAAAAAATAAAAAAGGGATTGAGGATGCAGCTCTGAGGCAGGCACTTGCAAAGCATGCAGGAGTCTCCAGGTTCAGCCCAACAGTACTACAAAAAAAAAAAAAAAAAAGAAAGAAAGAAAAAGGAAAAGGAAAGAACATATTCCCAATAATCTTGTCGTCCATAATACTTCAGTTATTCACTACCAAAATATTGCCATTACCAATATCTATATCACTCTACAACATCATTTTTTTGAAGCTGACTTTCTGCCCATTGCCTCATGTTCATATGTGTTTATATTTGTTTTCCTTTCTAGGATTCAGACTTGACAATTCTCCACCTTATGATCCATTGATCCTAACAGATTTTTAGTTGTCTATTATCTTAATGTCATCTATCTTCTGTTTAAATTTTATGGAAATGATTAAAATGATGCTTTGCATATCCCTTTATTATCTTGTAATTCTAATCCTCTAATGCTGCATCCCTGCAGCCATACCACTGTGGTGTCTGATCCCATCAGATCTTGGAAGCTAAGCAGAGTCAGGCCTGGTTAGTACTTGGATGGGAGACCGCCTGGGAACACTAGGTGCTTCAGGCTAGGGAGAAGGTCCTGGCAACCCACTCCCAAAAAACAATCAGCCATTGAAAACCCTATGAGTAGAAGAGAAGCACTGATAATTGCTTTTTGCCTGTTGTGTATAGGATCTCTATGCATTGGACACTGACTTGATGCCACCTAACAACAACAATAATAATTCAGCATCACATTTGTTTAAGTCAATCTAATTTTAATTCACCAGCAATTCCCTGACTTACATGTATGAAGCTCAATTTCCTGGAGAAAACACATCACCTTGCTTATTATTTTCATTATACATTAAAATCCACGAAATTCAAATGGGCCATTAATTCTGCCAGGCAAGCATACAATATTCTTATACATCATTTATTCCCCATTTCTCAAATACCAAAATCTATCTTTTCCATCCTTACTCTGAGATGATCACTTTATTGTATCTAAAGCCAAACCCTCCACTTCACTAGTTCTATCTGAGGCAAAGAAGTTTAGCAGATCACCAAAGATACACCTTTTCTGTTTCTAGTGAAGAACTTGGATAAGATACTGCTCAGCCTGAGGTTGTATTTCCTCGCTTCCCCTGAACTAAGGTGAAGATAAATTATCAGTTCTCATCAATGGAAGATGAGGGGAAGGCATATATGTCACTCTGCACAAATGATGAAGCAATATCTTCTCTGCTCTGCTTTTCCTTCTTTCTTTCTTTCTCTCTCTCTCTCTCACTTTCTTTCTTTCTTGCTTGCTTGCTTTCTTGCTTTCTTGCTTTCTTGCTTTCCTTCTTTCCTTCCTTGTTTTTTAAATCAAGCCTTCTACACGTTTCCCTCTTTCAGCTTATATTACACATCTATTCTTGCCGTTTGACCAGAATGAGCAATTAATTGCTGCCTAGTTTGAAATTGAGAAAGGTGTGCATCAGGGCTGTATCTTTTCACCATATTTCTTCAATTTCTATGTTTGCTGAGCAAATAATTCGAGAAGCTGGACTTTATGAAGAACATGGCATCCCGTGACACATGCCTGTAATCTCTGGCTCAGGAGGCGGAGGCAGGAGGATCGCAAGTTTGAGACCAGAGGCAGTCTGAGAAACCTAGGGAGACCCTGTCTCCAAAAGTTAAAAAAAAAATGCACTGAGGGTGCAGCTCAGTGGTCCAGCACTTGAAAAGCATGCAAGTGCAAGGCCCTGGTTTCATCCCCCAGTACTGCAAAAATAAATAAAGAAAGAAAGAAAGAAAAGAAAGAAAGAAAGAAGGAATACAGCATCAGGATTGGAGGAAGACTCATTAACAACCTGTGTTACACAGATGACACAACACTGCTTGCTGAAAGTAAAGAAGATTTGAAACAGGTACTGATGAAGATCAAAGAACATAACCTTCAGTAAGGATTGCGACTTAACATCAACAAAACAAAAATCCTTACAACTAGGTCAGTATGCAACTTCACAATAAATGGAGAAAAGATTGAGGTTGTCGAAGATTTTGCTTTGCTTTGCTCTATAATCAACACCTGTTGGAAGCAGCAGTCAAGAAATCAAAAGACACATTGCTCTAGGAAAAGCTGTGGCAAAGATCTCTTTAGAGTATTGGAAAGTAAAGATGTCACATTGAAGATGAAGGTGCGTCTGACTCATGCCATGGTATTTTCAGTTGCATCGTATGGTTGTGAAAGCTAGACATTGAACAAAGGAGACAGGAAAAGAATTGATACTTTTGAGTTTTGTGGAGATGTCTATTGAATATGCCATAGACTTCCAAAAGAACCAATAGATCTGTCCTTGAAGAAGTGCAACTAGAGTGCTCCTTGGAAGCAAGAATGGCCAGACAGCATCTTACATATTTCAGACCTGTAATCAGGAGGGACTGATCCCTGGAGAAGGACATCATGTTTGGGAGAGTGGTAGGTCAATGAAAAAAGGAGACCCTCCACTAGATGTATTGACACAGTGTCTACAACAATGGACTTAAATATAAATAAGATCATGTGTCTGGCACAGAAACGAGGAGTGTTTTGTTCTGCTATACATAGGGCTGCTATGGGTTGGATTTGACTCAACAGCACCTAACAACAACAACAACAATTCTTGCGTGTTGTCTACTTTTTCTATTATAGTCCTTAGCATATTTAGTTACAGTTTATTTAAATTCTGTGAGCCAGGTACCATGACACTCTCTTGTAATCCCAGTGACTCAGGAGGCTGAGGAAGGAGGATTGCAAATTTGATGCTAGAAGCAGCCTTTGCAACTTAGTGAGACCCTGTCTCCAAATAAAACTGAAAATAAAAATAAAAAAGGAGATGAGCCTCAGCTTAGGGCTAGAGCAATTGCTTATCTTTTGCAAGTCTTGGGTTCAAAGCCCCCCAAGTACTGTAAAATAAATTAATTAATAAATAAATACTCTAGTAATTCCAACATCTTTGTCAAATTTGTTGTTGATGTTGAAAGCCACATATGCACTCAAAGCATGGGTAGCATGCTGGGTAGAAGGACCTCAGGCAAATCGACCTTAAGCAATGTAGTGGTTCTGGTGTGGAGAAAGCATGGGTTCTGTAGTCCTAAAACTAAGTCTCAATCTCTCAAGGACACTTTGCTGTACATTGTTAATGACACAACTGCTTTTCAGTCCCACTTACTTCCAATCCTTTACTGGAATAGGGTGAGTAGAGGGGACTGGAGTTGGGTGTCCCCTTCCCCCAAGTTTGGTGAGGGTCTGATTACATCTCAGTACATTGTTGTTGTTGTTAGGTGCCCTCGAGTCAGGTCCGACACATAGCAACCCTGTGTACAAGAGAATGGAACACTCCCCAACACTGTGCCATGTCCTGCATTATGTCAGTGCTTCTCTGCTATTCATAGGGTTTTCACTGGCTGATTGTTTGAGGAATGTGTTGTCAGGTCCTTCTCTCTAGCCTGATGCACTTGATATTCCCATGTAGTCTTCCCTCAAAAAACTAACCAGGCTGACCCTGCTTAGCTTCTGAGATCAGACAGGATCGGATACCAGGGTGGTATAGCTGCAGACATCTCAGCAGATTAGGCTGATGGCAAACCTTGTTAAGAAGAGCCTGACACTCTACCTTATTTAAGGATGGTTACTTCCCCTCTCCTCTTGTCAGAAGCCCGAGCCAATTTCTCTCTGCTATTCACCCTGAGAACCCAGTAGAAGAATTTTGTATTTAAAACTCACAAAGGGGAGGCTCCTGAAAGACAAGGCCACTGTGGAGTGTTTAACTCTTGGACTTGCCCACACAGAGCCTTCAGCAGTTTTCCTACTTACATACCCACAGAGGTTCCTTTTTGTGATTTTTTTCTCTGCTAGGTTGTTAGTCTCTGTATTCACCTATCTTTTCTTTCCATTGGTGGGACAATCGTTTACCTTATGAAATTAATTCTCTGAAAGATTTAAAAAGAGTAGCTTTTTCAGTCTGCCCAGCTTTTGCTTATTCATATGAAGTGATGACTTCCAAGCTCCAGACGAGCAACCAGCAGCCATTACAGCTTTTGGGAAGCCAGAAGTTCCCTTTCACCCCAAGGTGATGGCAATCCCATCCTCTCTGTGCTAATCCTCCTCCCCTAGTAGTCATGTAATCATCTTTGATTCCTCTCATTTTTCACATCCTAATGTCAATAAATCCTGCTGCCTCCACCTTATGGATATATCCTGAGTTTGGCCACATCTTCCAATCTCCATCTTGAGCATTTTTTTTGTGAACCACTATTGCCTTGATTAGAGCAATTTAGCTTCTCATTTAATCTCTGCATCTCCCTTTTATCTATGAATAGGATAAATCTGAAGAGATCAACAAAAGTGATCCTTAAATTGTGAGTCAAATAATGCTGTCTCTTTGTTCTAAACTCTTCAATGTCCTCTTTTAACTCTGAGTAAAAGGCAGAGTTTCAAATCTGCCTCTAAAACTATGCATGACTTCTATACTCTCAACCTCAAATCTTAATACACTCTACACAGCTCACTTTGCTAAACCACACTGTTCCTGGAACCCACAGCACCATCCTGATTGAGTGCTGTAACATTAGCTATTCCTTGTTTTTAGGTGCCATCGAGTCACTCCCACTCATAGCAACCCTCATAGGGTTTTCAATGGCTGACTGTTTCGGGATTGCCTTGGGAGTGGGTTGCCACACTAGTACATGTAAATTTCTTACTCCAGGTACCTGTATTGCCAACTCCTTCATTTTATTCAAATCTTTATTTAAGTATAATATCTTTTTTTGTTTGTGTGTGTGATATTGGGGGTTGAACCCAGGGCCTCATGCCTGCATGCTTTGCAAGTGCTGGAGCGCTAAGCTGTGCCCCCAGCCCTTTTTTTTTTTTACTTTGTCAGACAGGGTCTCGTGAAATTACACAGACTGCCTCTGGTCTCAAACCTGTGATCCTCCTGCCTCCGCTTCCAGAGCCACTGGGATGGCAGGTATGCACCACCACACCCAGCTCTTTAAGTATAATATCTTGATAACACCCACCAAAGACAACCAAGTTAAAATGTTAAATCACTATACTATCCCTTTAATAGTCCACATATTACATTGTCCATTTAAAACTTTTTTCAACAGCAGTTCCCACTATCTAGAATACAGCATAAGATACTTGTTTATTAGTTGTTTTTTTGCAATGTGACTCCTTTCTGCCCTCTTGCTTGTACAACATGATGTTAGAATATTAATTATAATTGTAAGCTCCATGGGGAAGTGAAGCAGAGATTTTTTTGTCTGTTCTAGTCCTTGATATATTCTGAGCACCTAGGATGATTCCTAAAATAATAGACACTGAATAATTTGTGGACTGCAATAATAGAAGCATAATATCATTACTTATATTTCTACTAAAAATAAATTCTACTCCAGATTGTAATATTCACACACTATGCATATTATTTGGGGGAACGACAGGGCAAGCCACTCTCCCCCCCAAAAAAATCAGTCCACCTGAATATTACTTATAAACCCTACGAATAGCAGAGAAGAACTGATAATAGTGTTTCCTCGTTGTACATAGGGTTGCTATGAATTGGACACCTACTCAAGGGTACTAACAACAACAACAACAATGCATATTATAGTGTTTAATACGTCTTCAATGCAGCAAGTATAGTAAAATATATGATTCTGATGTGATAATTGTAGGGTTGAATTCTATTTATAAATATTTAAATTTATTAAAATAGCAGATGATTCTTAGCATATAACATGTTATCTATTAGTAAGAGGAACCACTTATAATCACTCATTTTCAATCCTTTTTTTTTTTTTTTTCAGTTAAATTGTACTTAAGAAGAAAGTAAACTTGTCTTCCTGGGATTTTTTTTTTTTTTTTTTAAGCCCTGCAGCACTGGGAATTGAATCCAGAGTCTCAGGCATTCTAGGCATGTATTCTACCACTGAGTTGCACACCCAGTCCCATTTTTATTTCAGTATCTTGTTGAGTTACACAGGCTGCCTCTGGCCTCAAGCTCACCATTTTCCTGCCTCAGTCTGCTGAATGACTGAAATTACAGGCATGTGCCAGCACACAGCACCCTCATACTATTAATAGAAATGTGGTATCCAACTGTTTCTCACTTATCTGGCATCCATTTACAGTACCAGGACACATCAGTCCTGATTTGCCTTGTTCTCTCTTTTTTAAATTAAGAGTTATACTTAGT
The DNA here is from genome assembly GCA_007922755.1 of Pedetes capensis. Classification (NCBI taxonomy): domain Eukaryota; kingdom Metazoa; phylum Chordata; class Mammalia; order Rodentia; family Pedetidae; genus Pedetes; species Pedetes capensis. The sequence continues at coordinate 26,216 of VMDO01025306.1, forward strand.
CATGCTAGTCTAGGATCTTTTGTTAATCTCTGCTAATTAATCAGAGCATTTTAACTATGTTAAAGTTAGGCTGATATTTTACCAAAATATCTGGAGTTTGGCAAATATAGAAACAGTAAAGATACTTGTGAACTGAGGTGTCCTCTCTCTAAAACTAAATCCAAGATATTTAGTTCTTCAATAATGCTTCCAAATGATTGTATGTAAGTAGCCCAGGAAATGATCATAAGAGCAGTTAGAGTAATATTCAGGATCTCATTCCAGTCACTCTGCACACCCATCTACTTAAAGATCATTGAATTATAAGAAATGCTGTATTTGATAGCATTGCTCACTGGTTCTCTACCAATACATTTATAAGATTTATATGGGCTTTCAAAATTGGCTCTTTATTCCAGATTCTTAGAAAAAAAATACATATCTGGTGCTAATAAAATTCATTCTACTTTCCATTTATCACAAGCTATATTTGAAAAAATTTATTGAGCATTGAAGTATATTCTTCATACACTGTAATAGAAAATGCTCCTTGGTGTGCCTGAAGAAGAGAATGTAATATTAGTCACCATGAATTAATCCTTGGGAAAAAAAAAAAGAAAAGAGAAAAATGAGAAACTATTACCAACTTAGGGAGTAGGACCTGGCAAGCCACTCCCAAAACAACTAGCTATTGAAAACCCTATGGATAGCAAAGAAACACTGTCAGATATAGTGCCTGAAAATGAGGCCCCCAGGTTGGAAGGCACTCAAAAGACTATTGGGGAAGAGTTGCCTCCTCCAAGTAGAGTCTACCATGATGAGGGAAATGGAGTAAAACCACAGGGTGCTCAATGTGATGATGTGACACAACTCAAAATGAGGAGAAACAACTGTAAACATCCATTAATAATTGGAACATGGAATGTACATAGTATGAATCTAGGCAAATTAGAAATTGTTAAAAGAGAAATGGAGCGCATAAACATTGACATTCTAGGCATCAGTGAGCTAAAATGGACTGGCATAGGCCATTTTGAGTCAGACAGTCATATGGTCTACTATGCTGGGAATGATAAACTAAAGGGAAATGGGGTTGCATTCATTATCAAAAAAGACATTTCACGATCTGTCACGAAATACAATGTTGTCAGTGATAGAATAATATCCATACGCCTACAAGGAAGGCCAGTTAATATGACTATTATTCAAATTTATGCACCCACCACTAAGGCCACAATTGAAGAAAGGGAAGACTTCTATCAGCTTCTGCAATCTGAAATAAATCAAACATGCAATCAAGACATACTGATAATCACTGGTGACTGGAACGCAAAGGTTGGAAACAAAGAAGAAGGCCCAGTAGTTGGAAAATATGGTCTTGGTGACGGAAATGAAGCTGGAGATCGCAGGATAGAATTTTGTCAGACCAATGACCTTTTCATTGCAAATACATTTTTTCAACATCATAAACGGAGACTATACACATGGACTTCACCAGACGGAACATACAGGAATCAAATTGACTACATATGTGGAAAGAGACGATGGAAAAGCTCCGTACAAAATGTGAAAACAAGACCAGGTGCTGACTGTGGATCAGACCATCAACTTCTCATATGCAAGTTCAAACTGAAGCTGAAGAAAATTAGAACAAGTATACGAGAGCCACGGTATGACCTTGAGTATATCCCACGTGAGTTCAGAGACCACCTCAAAAGTAGGTTTAATGCATTAGACACAAATGACAGGAGACCAGAAGAGTTGTGGCATGACATAAAAGATATCATTCAAGAAAGAAGCAAAAAGTTCTTAAAAAGACAAGGAAAGGAGAAAAGACCAAATTACATGTCAAAAGAGACACTGGACCTTGCCCTTGAACATCGGGCAGCTAAAGCAAAGGGAAGACATGATGAAATTAAGAAACTAAACAGAAGATTTCAGAAGGCAGCTCGAGAAGACAAAAACAAATATTATAATGACATGTGCAAGGAGCTGGAGGCAGAAAACCGAAAGGGAAGAACACACTCTGTGTTTCTCAAGCTTAAGGAAATGAAGAAAAAATTCAAGCCTCGAGTGGCAGTAGTGAAAGATTCTACAGGGAAAATATTCAATGATGCAGGAAACATCAAAAGAAGATGGGAAGAATACACAGAGTCATTATACAAGAAAGAATTGGTAGATGACCAACCATTCCAAGAGGTTGCATATGAAGAGGAACCAATGGTGTTGAAGGATGAAGTGGAAGCTGC
>VMDO01025307.1:0-28435 GCA_007922755.1 Pedetes capensis
CTGGCACAGACCACACAGGCACCACACACCACACACACAGATGTGCATGCCACGCACAGGTGCCACACGTGAAATACACTGGCACAGACCACACAGGCACCACACACCACACACACAGATGTGCATGCCACGCACAGATGCCACACGTGAAATACACTGGCACAGACCACACAGGCACCACACACCACACACACAGATGTGCATGCCACGCACAGATGCCACACGTGAAATACACTGGCACAGACCACACAGGCACCACACACCACACACACACCCCAGTGAGTGTGGCAGGAAGGGGTGGGACAGCCCCTCCCCTCAAAGGGCCTCCGATACTCACCTCACCAGCACAGCCGTGAGGAAACACGAGCCAACAAACAAATATGAATGAACCGGAGTCTTAGGGTACCATCTTCCATTTGTTTCTGCCTTCTGGGGATATTAAAAAGAGAAGGGGTCAGCCTGCGTGGCGCACACCTGTCACCCCAGCAACTCCAGATGTGGAGACAGGAGGATGACAGGTTCAAGACCAGAGGCAGCCTGTGCAGCTTAGTGAGACCCTGATACAAAGTAAAAAATTTAAAGATGGGCTAGGGTGCAGCTCAGTGATAGAGCCCTTGCCTAGTATGTATGAGACCCTGGCTTCAACCCCCAGTACAGCAAGAAGGAAAAGGAGCTCAGCCGGATGCAGTGACGCATGCCTTTAATCCAGTGACTGGGGAGGCGGATGCAAGAGGATCCAAGCTCCAGGCCAGAGGCAGCCTTCGCAACTTACACCCTGTCTCAAAATACAAAGAGAAAAATGGGCTCAGGGTACAGCTCAGTGGTGGAGCACTTGCAAAAAGCACACGTGAGACCCTGGGTTCAACACCCCAGTACCGCAAAAAGAAAAGAAAAGAGAGAGAGAGAGAGAGAGAGAGAGAGAGAGAGAGAGAAATAGAGAGGAAGAAAGGAAGGAAGGAGGAAGGAAGGAAGGAAGGAAGGAAGGAAGGAAGGAAGGAAGGCAGGCAGGCAGGCAGGCAGGCAGGCAGGCAGGGAAGGGAAGAGAAGAAAGAGGGGAGAGAGAAAAAGAAATAGGAAGGAAGGAAGAAAGAAGGGAGGGAGGGAGCGAGGGAGGGAAGGGAAGGGAAGAGAAGGGAAAAGAAGAGGAGAAAGAGGAAAGAGGGAGAGAGGAGAGGAAGTAGGTAAGGAAAATTCTGCCAAAGGAAATTTTCTAGAATGAAGGCATGGACAAAGGAAGCATAGATGGCACTGAGCAAGGCGCCTGGTGGAGGAGATGGGAAATGCAGCCGTGTAGAGCCGCCAGAGGACACCTGGAGCAGGAGGGAGCCTCCGGCAGGCCAGGCTGGGGAAGAAGCCGCAGCAGTGTCCCCTCCAGTGGTCAGCGGAGGTCCTGGGAGAAGAGTTCCGGCACGGCACATAGAAGGGATGGACAGTAGGTGTGACGCAAAGGCAGGAAGTTACAAACCATTCCCCAGAGCCTCCCCCTGGGAACTGAGAGAGTGGGGCTCGGGAGAGGAGGTACGGAAAGCGGGTGCCTGGCTCAGGTGCCTGGTGCAGGTGTCAGACATTGTGTGGGCTGAGCTGGGCTGAGGCAATGGCATCATCTCCACCGAGGTGACCGTGGGGTCCCTGTCCTGCTCCCGTCGGTGGCTTTGTTGTGTCTGTTTTGTTTTGTCACCGCACACACAAAAATGCTGCAGGAAGCATCCAAAAGCGTCCTGTCTAGTTTTCTACCAGCTTTTTATGTCTATGCCCTAGAGTCCCAAGGATTTGACTATGGCACCCAAGTGGACACGCATTTCATACCCCAGCCACCACAAACACAGAAGAGGACGGGTTGGTGGCATCGAAGAGCAGCGTAGGGTGTGCACAGAATTGTCCGGGTTGCTTTCCAAAACACTCACTCTTGAATTTGCACGGATAATGTAGCGGAGTGACACCCTCCCCCACCACAGGTGTGCTCCTGCCTCTTTTTTCCTGAGCTCTGCGGGTATAAAACATATGGTCTCTGTTATTTGCAAGTCTTTAAGTAGTTGAGAGTTGAGATACCTTTTTCAAACATTTGTTAGATTGTTGGTTTTATCCTTTGCCAATGTTTTAACAATATTATGTGTTTCTTGGATATTACAAATAATAATCATACATCTGTCATTTGCACTAAAAATATTCTACTAACACATGGCGCAGTGGTGCATGCATGCCTGTAATCCCAGCAGTTTAGGAGGCGGAGGCAGGAGGATCACAAATTCGAGACCAGAGGCAGTCTGCATAACTTAGAGAGACCCTGTCTCAAAAAGTAAAAAAATGGGCTGGGGGTGCAGCTCAGTGGTCCAGCACTTGCAGAGCATGCAAGCGCAAGGCCCTGGGTTCAACCCCCAGTACCGCAAAAAAAAAAAAAAATATATATATATATATACATATATATATGTATATGTGTGTGTGTGTGTGTGTGTGTGTGTGTGTGTATGTTCTACTAATATATTGGCTTTATTTGAAATATCTTTTCCATCAAAATATTTTAATTTCTATCTGGACAAAAATGACTTTCCTTTATGGTTTCTGAGTTCCTTATTAAGAGTGACTTCCTCGTTGGTAAGTTATGTGTGGACCTCCAAGATTGCCCCTGTCATTGTTATTTTCACTGTCAATGGAGGCTTTTACTCAAGCTGGAGTTTATGCTTCTGTCAGGTGTGAGGCTGGCAGAGCTGCCAGATGAGGCGCCACTGCGCTGGTGGCACTTATTCTCACAGCTGGCTGACACACAGCTGGAGCCCCAGCACTCAGGAGGCAGAGGCAGGAGGACCATGGTCTGAGGCCAGCTGGGCTGCACGGCGGGACCTGAGCCTTTGTCTCAAAAAGGAAACAAACGTCATCCTTCCGCAAAGGAGTGCCCCCGTCAGCACAGAGGAGCTCCTGGGATCTGGCGCCGGCCGCTGCCCCCCTCCCTCTGCTGCTCTCCAGCCCTGAGCGGAACCCGGATCTGACTCCAGCAGCTCGGATCCAAGTCGCCATTTGCCATCAAGCCGCGTCAGGGTTATTGTTCTGTGTCAGAACTTCCCTGACTGTTCTTGGGAAGACGCCCTGCCATGGGAGCTTTCAGACCGTCAAATAAGACTCCTGGCTGCCCCGGAGGAAGCCTGGAGGAGTGCGCGCCAGAGCCGACGGTTCCTCTCCCTGCCAGGCGGCCGGGACCCAGGACTGATGCCAGAGCTCACCTGGACCTGCACGTAAGGCTTCCTGTCCATGGCGCCTTTATTGGGAAGATAATTCCTTTGCAGTTTATAGTTTTTGCCAACGCTGTGCACAAAATATTTTCCCTCATTTCCCTTTCTAGGGACTTATTCCTAGCGTGAGCCAAGCTATTGATTTTTGTGTGCTTATCTTCTGAGGAGCTCTCTCACCAACGGGATATCAACTCTTCTTTCTGAGTCAATATCGGGAATTTGTGTTTTTCCAGATTGTCAACAGCTTCATCTAGATTTTGAATTTGTGACTGTACAGTTGTACAGAGAGTCCCATGTTTAAAATATCCTTTCATTAATCCTATGAAACCCTTATTGAACACCTGCTTTGTGCAGGTTGTTGTTGTTGTTAGGTGCCGTCGAGTCGGTATCTGACTCATAGCGACCCTCATAGGGTTTTCAATGGCAGACTGTTTCGGGATTGCCTTGGGAGTGGATTGCCAGGTCCTTCTCCCATTTTTGTGGTGCTGGGAATTGAACTCGGGACCTCAGAGACTGCAGCGCAGCGCTCTACCAACGAGCTAAATCCCAGCCCCTTGTGCAGGTTACAACCCCTTTAACAATCCATAAAATACATAGAGTTCATTCTTACTTTTTTCTTGATTAGATTTGCTGGATGATTCTCTATTTTATTGGTCTATTAGGAGAAATAGTTATTGAATTTATTTAGAAAGCCTACTTAGCACACCTCTTGTGACGTGTTCTTTTCTGCCTTTGCTCCCATCTCCCCGGGAGCCCTAATGTCTTCGCCTTGCCTTGCTGGTCTGTTTCTACCCTAACCGCACGCTCAGCCCACCTCACTTTGTCTGCTGTCTTCACTCACAGTGTGGGTTTGGGTTCTCATAGGGAGGGGTCTGCCTGCAGTGGAGCCCGCGTCTCCACTGTCATTGGGTTGCAAGTGCTCTGTGAGGGGAACACCTGGCGGGTGGCCGGCCATCACGGACCCCTCTGCCCAGCCCAGGGGAGGCGCAGCCCAGAGCGGCAGAACGGGTGACCTCACCTCCAGGAGGTCACCGGAGGGGCATGGTGACCAAGCTGGGCATTCAGAGTTGCTCTGCAGATGGGCATTGGCACAGTAGGGGCTCTGGCCCTGCAGATGCCCCCTTTGGTAACCGGGCTGCTCCCTCCCAGTCAAACCCATGGGGCCCCTCCTGTAGTCGTGGGCTGATGTCTCTGAGGCCAGCGTGGGCTGTGTCTGTCTCCAGGAGCTTTCCGAGGCAGAGCGTAATTTGGAATTTTGCCTTCTTTCTATAATTTGACCAACAAGAAAATGAGGCGAATTCTTCAGGGAAACTCCCAAGTGGAGAGCCTTCCTCCCCAAGCCCCACCCGTTCTTTCCATTCCTATCAAGCTTTACTTCCCAGTGGCAGGTGTTTGGTCTAAACAGCATCTGCCCCGTGGGATTGAGATTTTTCTTTAAGCTTTTTAGTTTCCATCTGCCCCAGGGTGTCTTGGGGTCAGGGAGATGTGACGCGGTTGTTTGCTTTGTGAGGAAAGTGTCACATCTCATGTACCTTACTGCTTTACTTATCTACTTTCACCTGTCTGCCCTCCTGCAATGTAACAGGTATTATGAGCAGAGGAGACTTGCCTGACTTGTTCACCATCACCCAGCCCCGTGCTTAGACTGTGTCTGATACAGAGAAGGGTCCTGTGAACAGCTGTGGGAAGGGTGGGCCTACTGCACACACTTGCTAACACAAGTTTGCATGTTGTTGTTGTTGTTGTTAGGTGCCGTTGAGTCAGTATCCAACTCATAGCGACCCTCATAGGGTTTTCAGTGGCTGACTGTTTCGGGATTGCCTTGGGAGTGGGTTGCCAGGTCCTTCTCCCATTTTTGCAGTGCTGGGAATTGAACTTGGGACCTCAGAGACTGCAGTGCAGTGCTCTACCAACTGAGCTAAATCCCCAGCCCCAAGTTTGCATATGATCTTTTAAAATTGTGTGCCGTGATGTATTAACAATTAAAAGGACTTTTGTTTATTTGTTTAAATTTCTTTTTGAATTTCTTTCTGACACTTTCTTGACCTGTTTCCGTGCTCTGTAATTCCACATGCAGAAGCCAGTAAGACTTCTCTTGCATGGTGACGATGGGCCCTCCAACAGTAAACAGCAAAGAAACTGGAAAAACAGAGGAAGCAGCCGCCTCCTCACTCGCTCCGGGTGGCCCAGGAGGAGCCCCTGAGAGGAGAGGGTGGTGGAGGTGAGCCTGGCGCCCAGCTCACGCCTGGGAGGCCCTTTGCAGATTGTACCACACTGGGGACATCGATCAGAAGCCGGGCGTCCCCTGAGGCAAGGGTATAGAGACCGGTGTTCTTGGATGCGGCAGCAGCTGAAATTTGCAAGGTGGAATGCCATAGCAGAAGGACCCAGGCAGACGAAGGGCTCCAGAAATCTGCACGGGTCTCCTCAAGTATTGAAGAGCATACAAGGCTGGGGTGTGGCTCAGTGGGAAAGCACCTGCCTAGCATGCGTGAGACCTGGAGCTCAATTCTCAGCACAGGAAAGGAAAAGGAAAAGAAAAGAAAGGAGAGGAGGAGAGGAGAGGAGGGGAAAGGAAAAACGTATACAGAAGGTGCCATTTCAGAAGGTTCCTCTCGGGGAACGTTGCCGTCTGTAAGTCCAGCAGTTCCCAGAGTCCACACAGGCTGAGGTCACTCCCACGCCCATCACCCCACCTGCAGAGAGCTTGACGAACCCCTGGTATATTCAGCAAAACCCCACAGCTAAGCTCCAGACCTGAACCACAGACCTTGGAGAAGGGCTAAATGAGACCAGCCTGGCCAGAAAGCAACACAAATGCCACCAAACCAAAACCCCAAACTTTTCAAGGAAGACAGTTGGACAGAAGCACTCAACAGAGGGGCCACATGTCAAGCGGCCACTAGAAATCAGCAAGGCTGCCGGGAGCAGGAGAGCACGCGTGACACCGAGCATGGGCGATGAGAAGACGCCCAGGAGTGGCGGGGACGCTGGAAGCTGAAGGCAAGGACTTCAAAGCAGCTGTTGAAAGCGTCCTTAAGGTTGTTTGAAAACACGTGATCACAATGACGCAGAGGACCTGCGCAGAAGACGCAAACACAGGGAGCAGTGACACACAACGCGGCGTCCACGGCGCCTGCTGCACCGGGCGCCTGTGAGCAGACAAAGCACAGCAGACACCGACAAATGGAGCTGAAAATGTGACAGCAGCTGTCACCCAAAGCAAGGCACGGAGAAGAGAAAGACAGAGAAAGAGCACCCAGCCTCCGTGACCAGTGGCGCGTCAGCTTGCTGAATACCTGTAATTGGACCTTCAGAAAAAGCGGCACAGGGAAATACGTGAAGACATAACAGACTCGGTTTTCTCTAACCCTGCTGAACACTTAAAACTCCCACCTAAAGATAAAGGTCGGTCCTCACTGGCCTGAGGTGGAACAGCGTGGACGTCGGAGGGAACAGCAGCTGTGATTGGTTAAAACACATCACGTCCCCAAATCCACAGGTTCACAATGACGCCCAGGTGGTCCTTACTAACCAAGTGGGAGGGTGGCAGAACCAACTCTTCACCCAAAATAAAGAAGGTGAACATGAGGAGAGAAGATTTTTGCTGACAGAGAGGTCCCAGCTGTGACTCTGAAGTAAAGCCGGACTCAGAAAGCCACAGTGCTGCGCTCAGAGGACACAGCTAATCTATTCAGTAATCAAAAACAGCTGTGTTTCAACTCACTAAGTGAAACAGGGCTGAGAAACGGGGGCTCAGCCTGACCCTGCCACTCTGAACACCACTAAGACCACAGGTGCCTCCTGACACAGAGTGATCATAAAGATGGGCACCAGCGGAGAAGAACTCTAGCTAAGAACTGAAGGAGCCTCCGAGGAACCCAGCCGGCTCTCTACACGGCACCCACAGGCCAAATGGCCTCTTTCTTCCACGAGTCACTGGAGGAGGAAGAAAGATGAGAGGTGGAGGGAAATAAACCTGGAAATACATAGCCACCCATGTGATAGAATAACCCCATTATTAAGAGAACCCTGAGCCCGGCGCAGTGGCGCACACCTGTAATCCCAGTGGCTCGGGAGGCGGAGGCAGGAGGATTGCAAGTTCGAGACCAGAGGCAGTCTGCACAACTTAGCAAGACCTTGTCTCAAAAAATAAAAAAATGGGCTGGGGGTACAGCTCAGTGGTCCAGCACTTGCAAGGCATGCAGGCGCGAGGCCCTGGGTTCAACCCGAGTACCGCAAAAAAAAAAAAAAAAAAGAGAGAGAGAGAGAGAGAGAGTCCTTAGCACCAAAAGCAAAATTAATAAAAAGTAGAAATTATAAAATATGAAAGAGTGAATATAACCTTTGTTAGATGTGATAATGGCATGGTAGTTTTTCCAACGAATGGATGGATGATGGATGGATTGATGGATGAATGATAGATAGATGATAGATGCATGATAGATTGGTATAGATAGATGACTGATAGAGTTATCACTTTTTGTGTCTATCTTTTTAAGTGAATATTTAGAGTTGAAATGATATGAAGTCCAGAATATGCGTTAAAATATCTGAGAAAAATCTTTGAAGAAACAGAATATTGGCAATAGAAATACTGGCAAAATCTTTTGTTTTGGTTTTCTGAACTGGGATAATGTATACACTGGTGTTTAGTGTTTCATCTGTCTACTCTTTGAAATCTTTTATAATGAAAAGTTAAACTCTTAATGAATACAAGAACAAATGAATGAATTTCCACAAGACTGTGCAGAAATGTCCACCTTGAATATAAAGAATTGGGAATGCAATCATTAAAATTGTGCTATTTTTATGCTAAACTATGACAAAGGAAAGAAGATGGTTACAGCAGAAAACCAAAATTATTGCACAGATGAGTGACTGAGTGGGTGAGCGAGGGAATGAAAACCTCATGCCTTGACCTTGGTCCCTTTCCTGTGGAGCGGTACACTGACCTGATAGAACAGGACCTTTCTTCTCTAGTCACACTTCTCTGACTTTACACGTAAAAGAAAGGGAAGAGCTTCGAGGATGCACCACCACACTCCAACTCATTAAAGAAAAGAAGCGTTAGAAGCACAAGAACACAGTCTGAGAGGTTTGCATTGACGATGAGGTGGTGCCCAGGGCATAGGATGAAGAAGTCGAGAGACAGGTAAACTAAAAACTTGGGGTGAGAGGATGACATGGTTCACCAGGACCCTGACAGAGGGGTGGGGACTCATCCATCCAAGGACACCACCCCAGCCCCTAGGTCACAGTTGGAGAGCACTGAGCAGGATGTGTTGGCCAGTCAGGAGGCACACAGGGGCAGGGACCCTGGCTTCTGAGAAGTCCCCTGGCTCGCACCAGCGCTAGATGCTCGGGACGCCTGCTGACGCGCTGAGTGGGCTCTGGAGTGCAGGGGCTGTTGAGGAGTCTGTCGATGGGGCTGGCTTTGCTCTGCTCAGAAGGGATTAGGCGGATGCGTGGAAGGGTCCTTCAAACATCTGAAGAACTTTGAAGTGCAAGAAATAGTTTCGAGTGCTTGTGAGTCTGTTTCCCAGGAGCCAACCTGAGATCCAGGGTGTCAGGAAGAGAAAGCTTATGGCTAACGTACGGATGGCACTTCTCTGGGTTTAAATTTGTGTTATTAGAGGTTGTTCCTGCCAATCTCATCTACACGATGCCTGGAGCCTTCTGGGGGGTGGAGGCTGTTCTCACTGAAGGTGCCCAGCAGAGGCAGAAGGAAGCTCTGCTCTGAATTTCTTAGAGGACATGCGAGGGGAGGCCAGACTCTCCAACTTGAGGGGCTAAGATTCTCCCAACAAAGCTGAGGACCAGGTGCAGGGTGTGTGTGTGTGTGTGTGTGTGTGTGTGTGTGTGTGTGTGTGTGTGTGTGTGTGTGTTTGTGTGTGTGTGTAAAAGACCCTTGGGGAGAATGTGGAAGAGAGAGCTTGGGAGGGGCTGGGAGTCAGGGGAGGAGAGAGGAATTTTGCATTTCACTATCTCTGTCCTTAGCCCCAGGTCTGTTAACATAATCTCTTTATTGATGTGTAAAGAGAAACCAAGGCTGGGATTTAGCTCAGTTGGTAGAGCACTGCGCTGCAGTCTCTGAGGTCCCAAGTTCAATTCCCAGCACTGCAAAAATGGGAGAAGGGCCTGGCAATCCACACCCAAGGCAATCCTGAAACAATCTGCCATTGAAAACCCTATGAGGGTTACTATGAGTCGGGTACCCACGCGATGGCACCTAACAACAACAAAGAGAAACCACAGTAAGCACAGCTTCAGGAAAACATCCATAGACCCAGATAAAACCCAGGACACTCTTTTCTTAAGACCCTTTGTCACACGGTTCAAGCAACATCCCTCAGAGAAACCGCACGCATCCTCTTTTTCTGCATAGAAATCTCGCATCATATCCTTTCCCACTATTTTTGAATGGTAAATGCTGTTTGTATTGTCTCATTTCTTGTCTGTGTTTTATTAACAAATGAACCTAGCATGCTGGCTTCAGTACTGGAATCCCTAATGCTAAGGATAATAAAATAAATGATATTACCTAAAGATGCATTATTAATTTGCAGCTACAATCTCAGCAATATTCCGACAAGCACTAAAGTGCAGGGGATTAATCGCACATAAATTCTCTGTTCTTCAATTTTTCAGGACTCCTGGTAAAGCCTCAGAAATGGTACTCGGCGGCATCTTCCCAGGATTTGGCTCTGCTGAGCTGTGTTCTTCCCTTTGCTGTTGCCTTGGGGTCCCACATCCCCTCCACCCGGAATCTGCGAGTTCTTAAAGCAATAGTCTCAGGGTGCCTGTCCCTGGGCCTGGGGCTGCAGACGGGAGCCCCCTTCCCATGCTGCCCTGACCTGGGGTGAGGGTCCCACTGCCTGGGTCTCAGGGCTGCAGTGCTGGGTTCCAGAGGATTCCTGAGCAGTTAGACTCTCCTAAGCTCAAGGTCTGGGCTGGGGTTTAGCTCAGTTGGTAGAGCGCTGCACTGCAGTCTCTGAGGTCCCAAGTTCAATTCCCAGCACCGCAAAAATGGGAGAGGGACCTGGCAACCCACTCCCAAGGCAATCCCGAAACAGTCAGCCATTGAAAACCCTATGAGGGTCACTATGAGTCGGACACAACTCGACGGCACCTAACAGCAACAATACTAAGCCCAAGGTCTGAGGGGTGATGTGGACACAGCTTTCCAGGGGACAGAAGGCCAGGCAGCCCATGTCCCCTCCACTCCTGGAATGCTGTTCCCCTGGAGAGTACTTCTCACCGCTTCCCTTTACCGTCGCCCCAGCTGGCTGGCTCCTCCCAGGCGGGGGCCCAAGGGGACTGGGCTCCTGGAAGCACAGGGAGGAGGAAGTCAGCCTCGCTGCTGCTGCTCAGCATCCACAGAGAACGGGGCTGCGGGTGACCAGCAAAAGGAACAGATGCGGCCTCCACAAGGTGGGCAGAGGGCTGCCCGGGTCAGCCAAGGAGGCTCTGCCGTGCCCAAAGTTCGAGTCCCCCAAAGACCACCAGGGAGTCCGAAGGAAGTCGCCTGCAATAACAAAGAGCCCATATTAAAGCTCGGGCTTGAGGGTGCCGCACCTCACTGGTGCAGCGGTTTAGTGTCGGACCCCAACTCGTTGCAGAGTAAAGGTTTTTATTGTGTATTACAAGCAGGGAAAGGGGGAGTGGAGAAAGTGAAAGTCAGAGAAGGTGAGGTTTTGGGTTGCTAAAGTATGCCATTCAGAGGCAGAGGGGTCTGCTATTGAAAGTCAAGTAAGGTGGGGCTTTGAGTTGCTGAAGTTATGCCATTTGTGTTATCTTGAGGTCTGGGAGCTCTCAGAAGTTACTGCCCATATCTACAGCCTTTTTTTCTGGCCCAGAGCATTCTGATCTAGTGATCTTTTAATGGAATTTGTGAAGCGGCACCTGTAAGACAGAATTCTAAGATAAGGGGGTCATTCGGGCTGACTCCAGGCTCTTGGTCAGCCTGGGCATCTCAGCTCCACCGTGAGTTTCCTGGCCCAGTTTAAGACTGAGCACTCAGAAGCCAGCCCCAGACAGCAGACAAGCCAACCATAAGAGGGAATCCTGGCAGGAAGCTGCTGAGAAGGACCTGTCCTGGGGATCCACCCTGCTCACAGAGAACCCCAGATCCCCAGAGGTCCTGGTGGTCAGCACCACGGACAGCACCCTCCCCCCGCAGGTTGCTCCAGGGCAGGCGTTAGTGGGCAAATTCCACAACACATTTAAAACTCTGCCAAGGAGGCACATTGGCCAAGCCTGTAACCCCAGGTCTCAGGAGGCTGAGGCAGGAAGATCACGAGGTCAAGGCCACTCTGGGCGACACAGCCAGACTCTGTCTAAAAAGAAAACAAAACAACCACCAGAAATATCTCTTTTCCTCCCCCTCTCCCTGCCCCATGCACCACGTGGCCCAGCTCCACCCACTGTATTCTCTTCCCTGCGTGTCCATGGTTGTAGCAGGAGGAACGATCTGGAATCCCTTCCTCACCCTCCGGTGCAAGACATCCCCGGGTGACCTCGCATCATGCAGGTCCCCCAGGGGCAGCCTCTGGACCTGCCCATGTGAGGAAGAAAACTTAATCCCTGAAATGGAGGAAAGTTGGTCCAAACTTTCCAAGAGGCTTTTTCATTACGTTCCTCCTGAAGCATTTATTAATTTAGTGGGGCTTCTTAATTAAAGGCTCAATGAATAATTGAAATACAGTTTTTGATTACACTGAAGTCGGTGCCATGTTAAGTCATGACGGTAACTAATAAATTAGTTAAGTAGGTAAGATGGTGGAATCGTGTCTCGAGGGAGCACTCAGAATGTCAAGAATTTATCTACATGTCACTCAGAGAATTTATGCAGGCAGAAAATAGAGGCTCAGAAGAAATCCCAGTGCCAAATCTTAGTAATCAGCCAAGTGTGCTCTGTGGTGCTGGGGTCTACCGGTAGCTCTCCCTCACCTGGTGTGAGAGGAAGGGGAGATATCAGGGGCTCCTCCGGGATCACCCTCCGAAGCCGTCCTCTGGAGGGGCCGGCTACTGGAGGTCATCGCAGGTCACCCACCCATAGGAGGCTGTGCTCCACACCATCCCTCACCCCGGCAGTGACAGGCAGGTTAGCATAACCTTTAGCAGGTGATCTGGAGGAAAGAGGGGTTCGACGTGGCTCCTGTGGCTCCGCCATGATGCATGAAGCCACGTGTGTCTCTGAGGACATTGGAAGGACATTTTCAAATGAGCCCCATCCTCTAGCCAAGCATAAATTCTCTGAGTGACATGTAGATAAATTCTTGACATTCTGAGTGCTCCCTCAAGACACGATTCCACCATCTTACTTACTTAACTAATTTATTAGTTACCATCATGACTTAACATGGCACCGACTTCAGTGTAATCAAAAACTGCATCGTGCGTCCCTCCCAGGTAACACTGCACCTGTGGGTCCCCAGCCCGCCACTAACACATCAAGGTTTCCTGGTGGCTAGGGGCAATCAATTGTTCCTAAAAATTCAACTGTATGACAATAGGCGGTTCTTCTTTTTGGAGAACACAAATCATGTGGTATTATTTGTTGCTCTTGCCTTCTGTGCTCCTTTTCATTTATTTTACACTAGACCAGCGTGGTTCCAGTGAAGGGGCATCCTGATATCCCTTTATGTTTGCCTGGGACTGCCAGATCTTAGTTTTCCAGAGCAAACTGTGGTACTTCCTTGGCTGTCAGTGCTGCCCTGGGTCTGACGGCCTCCAGCTGATGCCTGCAGACCAGGGGCCTATGGGACACAGCCAGTGAGTCTCTAAGAAGACATCGCCCGACAGCTCCTGCCGTCAGCATGTGACCATCCAGCCATGCCGAGGATGGACTGGTCTGTCCCTGGTGTCCTGGGTGCACTGTGGGGCCCCAAAGGGGCAGTTCCCATAAGCACAAGGCCCGCTAATGCAAGACCAACATCAACATCCACAGGCGGCCGAATTCTGGGAAGCCGGGTGGAAATCAAGGGGTTTAAAGATGCGCCAGATGTCTGCAGCCAGAGAACGGGGTGAGACCTCGATGGCCCTAATGAAAAAAGGCAGCTCTGTGGCCAGCTGCAGCCCTCTTGGTCCATCCTGGTGCAGAGGAGAGAGGGTGACGTCTGTGATGCTGTTGGACACTCTCCAATCTGCCGGTAACTGCAGGACAGTTGGTCTAAGCTGGCCACTCCAGGACCACACGTCTCAGTGACCAGCATCTCCAGGCCCCTGGATCCCCAGCCCAGACATCCCAGGGGCTCCCCTGCTCTGGCACCACCAGGGCCCAGTGGTACCTCTGCTGACCACCACACCCGTGGCCCAGGCCCCTTAACCTGATGCCCGTGGTGCCACGATGTCCCACATCCAGGCTCTGGCCCACCCTGCGCCCAAAAGCCTCACTCAGCCGGGCGGCCCCTCTGCCTGGGCCCCAAGTTGGTGGCCTCAGCCCAAGCTGCCCACTGTCTTGGGAACCCATCTCTCCTCCTTGTGCATGGCCACCAAGCCCCAAGAGTAGGACACTGCCACCAAGGCCTCGCTGCCCTGGGAACAGGCTCTGTCCCCATGGCCACCCACCCTCACCCCCCCTCCTTTGCCTCCTCCTGGTCCCACCTTCCTGGCCTCACGGCCCTGCGGTGTCCACTCCAACTGACCACGTCCACCCCCTGCCTCAGCCACCACCCTTTCCTTCTCCTTCAAGCAGGAGCTGGGGTCTCCGGGCCCACAAACCTGACCCCGTCACAGCTGATCCACCCCAGGGCTGTGCAAGGTCAGGCTGCTCAGAGCGGGAGGCCAGCGCGTGACCCCACTCGGTCCACATGCTCGCTCTCAGTCACTAGGGCAAGGGGACCACAGCCGGGAGCTGGACAAGAGCTGCCAGCTGCTTCCTATTGGAAAGAACGTGCTTGACCCTGAGTGCCAGCCCACGCAGGCAGGACGTCACAGGGTGTTTGGTGACAGGATGCCACAGCGTGTTTGGTGACAGGACGCCACAGAGAGTGTGGTGACAGGATGTCATAGCACATTTGGTGACAGGACCTCACAGCACGTTTGGTGACAGAATGCCACAGTGGTCCCAGCGCATTTGGTGACAGGATACCATAGAGTGTTTGGTGACAGGACGTCACAGCGCATTTGGTGACAAGCCAACCAGCCACCAGAGGCCAGACTCTAGGAGGCAGGAGCTGAATCCAGCACAGGCAGGCAGGACCTGCCCCGGGCCCAAGACCTCCCAGGAGTCTGTCCAGTCACTGGCCTTCAGGGCCCAGCAGGGCCTCCTTAGGAGGCACTGCCTCCTCACTCCTTCCCTTGGGCCATGTTGGTAGGAATGTCCAACCGTGACTCTAGGTCCCTGGAGGCCGGCGCTGGGGAGGAAAGTGGGCACCACCGTGGCACTGCTGGCATCTCGGTGGAACTAGTTGGAGGTGGCAAACTTCAGGCAGGATCCAGGAGGGGGGCCTGGAGACAGGGACCAATTAGGCCCCCTGAGTTTCATTTGGACCACATAAGCTTCATTTCTCTATATCCCCCTCTTCTAAGACAACTGGGTCCCATGACCTGGCCAGCAGTCACCTAGGTGATCAATCTCTGTTGTCATTGCTAGGTGCCGTTGAGTCGGTGTCCAACTCATAGTGGCCCTGCGTACAACAGGGGAAACACTATTGTCAGTGCTTCTCTGCTAATCATAGGGTTTTCAATGACGGACTGATTTTGGAAATGGGTTGCCGGGTCCTTCTCCTGATCAATCTCTAAGTAGAAACAAAAGAAACCACTGTCCTTTAACCCTCTGGGCTAACATACAGGAACCCCCAACTCAGGACCAATCTATGAAAGCTCAAAAAGTGCAGCCCAAAGGAAGAGGCCGTAAGGGCCCCTGCCCCTCAGTCAACAGCCCCACCTTGGCCCCCAGGAAGCCCTTCCTTCTCTTCTTCCACAGGTTTTGTCTTCTCAACAAATCCCCTTTGCTCTCGCTTGCCTCCGCTCTCGGGGTGCTTACTCCTGGGAGCCTGGTGTCTGGCACCGAAGAAGAAACAGCTCTGCAAACAACAGGCAGCTTTTCCAACGGGGACAAGCGCCCCTTGCGTCCTGGTCACGCAGGTGGGTTGAGGGCGATGGAGGCGGCTGAAGCTCATTGCCCACAAGCAGACGCTGGGCCTGGATGCTGTGGTCGCTGGGTGCAGCCTTGGTAATGCAAAATTTGTCAGAACCGAAACAGAGAAACTGAGTCACTTTTGTCAAGCCCAGCTAAAGATACTAAATAGGGCGGAAGGTCGTGGAGGAGGGCCGGTGCCAGTGCCCAGGGCGGGAACCACCGGGAGACATGCCACCAGGGCCGGGACCTTGCAGAGCCACCGCACAGCCCGCAGAAAACCCTCCCGCAAGGACGCCCAGTTAATCCCGGGCCCATGCTACACGTGTCATTGACCTGTGGCCAAAGAGCCCTGCTGCAGAATGTCTTATGCGATCCTGCTCGCTCCGCCCTCTGGTTCACTGAGGCTGCAGGTCCCCGGGGCCCTGTTCCGCTCTTGGAGAAGCTCCAGCTAGCTTGGTTGCCACAGGCCCTTTGCTGGCTCGGGGAGACAAGGTGGGCTTCTCTCTCAGTCTTCTCTGCACAGGCCACACACCCAAGGGTGATCTGCTCCCATAGTTCATGAGCCCTGGGAGGCACTTTGTACTGTCCCACCTTTGGCCCTTGGAGGTGGACTCCTGCCGCCCACTTTCATGGAGGAGCGAAATGAGACGCAAATGCTCAAACTAGCCTAACAACAGCCTCAGGAAGTTTGTGCAGACAGCGGGGGCCTCCCCAAGCCGCTGTCAGTAACTGGGATCCCTTGTTCCATGAGGCTGTCCCTAGGCATCATGACAGAAGGGATCGCTCGGAGCGGGTTTTAAATACACCGCGGGAGGCGAGGGATTGAGCCTGTGATTATCCAGTGGTGGCCGGCGATCGTCAATTACTTAACTGAGAGAATCACAGTACAAATTGCTGGGTTCGCTCAATTACTGCTAAAGTGGTACAAAGGCATTTTAATTGTAATCAGAACACACTCTCTCCAGTGCGGGTATTAAAGGGAATAATGAACAGTCATAAATACAGTGACCCATTTATCTCCTTATCCGCCTACCAAACAGAAACACCGCATCCCAGCAAAAGGACGCAGAGAGCAGAACCGAGGTAATTAGGTTTGCTGAATTAGTGGAACATCTAAATTGGATTCTATTCCAGTGTTTAGCTGAAATTTATCTTAGCTCGGAGCTGATTTTCTAGCTGAAAAACGAATGACAAGTAAAATACTGAACCTAATACAAAATAATTTTCTTAAAAGAAATTAAAGTGAAAAAAAATTACCGAATCTCTCTTCCTTCTGCAAAGATGGTTCGAGAGCCTCAGGTGGTTTCTGGTGAAGAGCCACACGTGTCCCTGGTCACGAGACCTTCCGTCCCTGGGAGGAAAGGGCTAGAGCTTTGGGATCCACGGCTTTTCATTTAGTGAGTGAAAAGCCACTGTCCCCCTGGCCTGGGCAGCCCCGGAGGTCCAGGTCTGCAGTGCTGCCTCCTGTTCTGGAAGTGGTAAGCGGCCTCCATGTTGAAGCCTGGGCTCTGGGGCCTCCCCAGCCACAAGGCACAGGCACAAGGCCGGGTTAAACCTCCCGCCACCTCCTGCCAGCTCCTGGGGCCTGGGGACCTAGTTTGGGCATTTGAGTCCCATTTCGCTCCTCCGTGAAAGTGGGTGGCAGGAGTCCACCAACAAGGGCCGAGAACCGGTGAGAGCCCAGGGGCTGGGGAAGCAGCACCTGTGGGTGACAATTTGAGTGGAGGGAGCTCAGGAGGGTGGCGCCCCCTTGAGCACATCAGCAGCTTCGCAAGCAGAGGAAGATGGCGCTTGCTGCGTCCGGCCCTGGCGCCGTCTCTGCTGTGTTGAGGCAGCAGAAGGCTCCAGGCACTGAGCAGATGCCAGCCTCACGCGCTGGGACTTCCAGCCTCCAGAACCAGGAGGTCCGAACCTCAGTACCTCTCAGTTTCCTCCTCTGGAAAATGGTGAACAGACCTCCGGTCTTTGTTAACCAGCCCAGCTGTGATGTAGTCATCGCAGCAAAAAGTGCAGGGCAGCAGGCTTCCGGGGGGAAGTAGTGGCCCCCAGTATGGAAGGCGGGGAGAGGAGCAGCCAGAGGGTTTCTTACAAGGAGACCAGTGAGAAGGACTTGCAGACCGCCTGTGTTTAGAGTTCTGTGTGTGTGTGTGTGTGTGTGTGTGAAAGAGAGAGAGAGAGAGAGAGAGAGAGAGAAAGGGAGGGAGGGAGAGGAGTGAGGAGAGAGAAAAAGAGGGAGAGAGAGAGAGGAAGGGGGAGAGAGAGAGAGAGAAGGAGAGAGAGAGAGTTATCTTAGGGACAGAGAAGGAGGGCAGTCATTGCCTGGTTCTCATCTCTCCTTGTTCTGTTTCCGCTGACGTGAAGACACTGCACGTAAAAAGCCAACAGGAAGGACCTGGTTGAAGCCTCGACTCCTGGACAAATGGTTCCCCTTCACCGAGCTCCATCTTCCATGTGGGTAAAGGTAATAATAACGCTGAACTCCTGGAGCCTCGCTGGAGAACATTAAGTACCACCCGCAGCCCCCACGGCAGACACTCAGTTAGTGGTGCTGATAATCACCACGACCTTTGCTGCCATGTATGGCCCACTGTTTCAAAAACAGTGCAAGCCCAGGTTTATGGACGGTGGTTATTTTTATTAACTTTAATTTTTAATTAGCATGTCGTAAAAGGGGCTGTTTTGTGCCTAATTGTACGATTTTAGCATTTCCGAAGCAGAACACAGAACAAGTGCATCAGCCAAACTTCCTTGCGCTGTCTCCGTGGGGTCGCGCCTCCTCCTACTCCTAACCCTCCGACCCTTGCTCAGCTCTCACTACGTCGTCACGTAGTGAAGTCACGTCAGTCATGTCTTCCTTAGAACATCTCACAAGGGTGCCCTGCACAGTGTGCAACCGTTTGAGCCGGCTCCCTTCATGGACATCATGTCTTTGAGATTTGCCCAAATTGTCGTGTGTACTGATAGCTCATTTCTTTTCATTGCCGAGTAGTATTCCATTCCAAGGATGGTCCAAAGTTTGTTTAGCTGGCCAGCTGTGCAAGGCCATTTAGCTTATTTACCACCCATATATCTCTATAGCGTGTTGTTTGGCATGTTGAGTCTTTTTGCAAAGACGTTCTGCGTACATTTATGCGCAGAGCTGTGTGGGGACAAGAGTTTCCAACTCACCTGAGCAAAACCTAGGCATAACGGGCTCGATGGGCCCTGCCGTCAGTGTGTGTTTCCCTTTGGAAGGACTTGTCAGACTTTTCTACAGTGGCGTTGCCCACTCACATTCCTGCCAGCAGGGCGTGAGCCACCCGCTTCTCCACTTCCTGGTTAGACGTGCCACGCTGGCAAAGCGTCTCATTGAGGAAGAGGTCACATCCAAACCTCATCAAGTCTGGGCCTCTGACTCCAGCTCCAAAGGCTGAAGCCAGCACTGCAATTTAAAAACCACAGTTTAAAAATGCAGTGCAGAACCACAGAGAAAGAGGAAAACCTACCAACTAAAAGTCCCTCAGCGAAGCTGGTGTGGGGTGCACGGCTGTGATCCCAGCACTTGGGAGACTGACGCAGGAGGATTGTGAGTTCAAGGCCAGCCTGGGCCACATAGCAAGAGCCTATCTGAATAAAAAACAGAAAAGTCTCTCCGTGGCGTACAAACCAATGACAACTGGTGAATTTATGAGATTGTGGTTCCAACTGATAAACTAAGAAAAACTACAGCAATCAGGGAGCAGCAAGCACTAACTGGGCACCTGGTGGTATCAGGGGCTGCTGGCAAGCGTGGGGATCATAACGCCATGGTTCTACTTTAAACAACTAGGACTTGTGTTTCAGAGACCCGTGTCGCAATATTTTCTTAAGAGTTAGCCTCTGAGGTCAGGGTTGAAATCGTCTGGGATTGAGGGGAGTCAGGGCGCAGACCTTTGCTGTGGGGGAATTTGGAATGGATCGGTGGAGCTGGTTAAGGAACACAGAGTTCAATGTTTTTCTCTCTAATTTTGTATAAGCATTCTTTTTTTTTTTTTTTTTTTTTTTTTTTTTGCAGTACTGGGGGTTGAACCAGGGCCTCGCACCTGCATGCTCTGCAAGTGCTGGACCACTGAGCTGCACCCCCAGCCCATTTTTTTTTTAACTTTTTGAGACAGGGTCTCACTAAGTTATGCAGACTGCCTCTGGTCTCGAACTTGTGATCTTTCTGACTCCACCTCCCAAGCCACTGGGTGACAGGTGTGTGCCACCACACCCAGCTTGTATAAGCATTCTTATGCCACACAAAGACACTCCACTCAACCACAGGCCACGTACGTCACGGTGGCCCCATAAGACTATGAAGGAGCTGAGAAATTCCTGTCACCTAGGGACTTGGCAGCTGCTGTGACCCCCAGTGCAGCCCATTGCTAGGTTTCATGGACGCCCATGTAGACACCCCTGCCATGCCACGGGGGGACAGCAGAGAGGCACTGTGATTGGGCACAGAGCACGGGACTCGAGGGTGGTGAGAGATGACAGTGCGCCCAGGTTCTATAGTCACTGTCCAGCACCTGCAGTTGCTCATCGTAGAAAAGTAGGAGAGGTCAAAGATGTGATCTTCTCCACAAACGCTGGTGGGGGGAGCGAAGGCGCCCGAGGCTGCAGGCGGGCGCGTGGACGCCTTCCCGCCAGCGCGACCGTGGAGATCCCGACTCAGCCAGCCAGGACCTGGGGCTGGGCCGTCCAGTGACTGGAGGGGCCGTGAAGCCGGCAGAGCCCCCGGGAAGGCCTCTGTCAGGGAGGAGACCACACCCCGGCGCTGGCACCCTCGCAGCCACACCCTGGCCGTGCCACTGGCCACTCGCGGGGCCTCCAGGTACCAAGTGGATGGACTTGAAGCCCGGCACCCATGGCACTGTGGTCAGCTGTGTCTGCACCAGGCGGGAGATGGCAAGTTACTAAAAGCAGAAGAATGGCAGAGAGTTCTCGCGATGCTCCGAGGGCAGGGCAGCTGCCACAGTGAAACCAAGACACTGGCTGCTGCTGCCTCGCGCTGCGGTGCCACAGCCGTTGCCATGTCCCAAAGCCGCACGCTCACTGACTGGAGGTCCGTGAAGGGACACAGACGCTCACAGGGCTGCGGACCTGGCCTGCCACCCAGGGCCACGTGGCAGTGCTGGGAAGCCACCTCGCCTGCAGAAGATGAACGCAGAGCCAGGGACCCACCGCCCTGGCCCCTGGCCTCTGGCCACCACGTCCTGCCCTGGGTCTCAGGGAGGCCGGAGGGGCAGACTGTTCACCAGCTGCAAGTCCTTCCTTCCAGGACAGGCGGAGTGGGGACCCTGTGCTGAGTCCTGTGGCACTGACGGGGGCAGCCGCCACCTGGACCCCAGCCACGTGTGCTTGGCGTCCTCATGTGGCCGCAGAGTCTGAGCCAACCACAAGCATCGCACTGCACTTGGGGGCGAGATGTTGTGAGGTCCAGACTCGCCATGAAGCAGGCAGTTCCCCAGACCTGTCTCTCTTGTCTCTGGCCCCATGACTTAGCTGGACACACCCAGACTGGGGACATGCAGATCCGAGGGGCCTGTGGCAGACACCAGCTAGGCCCCGACAGCAACCGTGGACTTCCTCTCCCGGTATGCCCTTCTTCCTCCACAGCTGGCCTGGCAGCCACGGGGGACCATGTGACAAAGAGCTGGCCAGTGAGACCTAAGGACAAGTCCACGGGGCTTTGGGGGACACGGAGGCAGCCCAGGCCTCTCTTTCCTCCTAAGTGTGGCTGTGACGGCCGGAGCTGTGGCAGTCACAGTGCCACCATGAAGCTGCCAGTGGGTAAAGAAGCCTTGGAAAGACAGGAGCCCGGCAGTGGGAAGGGCCCAGACCTGAGCCTCAGGGGGCCCAGAACCACCGGCCTCAGAGCTTCCTCTCTCCTGCGGCCTCTGACCTCGAAAAGGAGCTCATCCTAAGTGCTTTCCAGTCTTTCCTGGATCTGGGCTGTGAGTCAGTGGCCAGACACTCACCTGAGCTCTGTGCCAATCATGGCCAATCTCCCTTCACACTCACCCAGGGAGGGCAAAGCCCCTCAAAGGCCGCATGCTGTGCCACGGACACGCAGACCTGGGTGGGACGGGCTGGGCCCACTGCGGGGGCTGCCCTGGTATGGCAGTGACCATGGATCCAGGGGACAGGCGGCAGGGGACAGGCAGAGCCTTTCTGATGGGAAGAGGTGTGGGGCTGGGCTTCTCACGGTGCTCAGAGGCCCCACCCCCGAGGACCGTGTGGCCCAAGCTCCCCACGATGCTGGGGCTGAGAGGCCCTGTCCTGAGCTACCTGACCAGGCACGGCCGGGGCCTTGGGCACACAGCGGGCTCTGGAACTGCTCCAAACTGAGAAATACTGCAGGCTTATCAGTGCTGCCCACCCAGAGGGAGGCCCAGCCCTGGGCACCACCCACTGATAATCTGTGAGGCCCAAGGAGGCGACCACTCCCAGTGCCAGGTGGGGGCCACCAGGATCTGCCCTGTTCTTTGGTTTAAAAACAAATGGAGAAATTAATCTGGTTCCAAATCGCACATTCCTTAGGGCCCCCCAGCCATCCAGCTGTGGCCCCCTGAGCCTCGGACACTGGGGAGATGACCCCAGGGCAGCTCTCAGTCCCCTCTGCCTCGGTTCACCCCCTAGAATGAGCCTGTTGCCACAAACAAAGCAACGTCCCACTTTGCTCTCCGGGAGCGTGGCGTTCATCTGGGACCTTCACAGATGAGAGACTCGGATAACGAGACAGATCAGGGGCGATTTCAGAGCAGAGCTGCTGTGACTGCGTGGGGCGGGGGGAGCCGGGAGAGGATTTAATTGCAAGTATTTTATTATTATTTGGCCATTCTGACATTTCACAGATCGTTTGCCTTCGCCATCACTGAGGACTTCATTTTAGAGCCATTTAGGGAAGGGATGGATTACGACTCCATTTGTCAGCTCGCTCTCACGCTGCCTGTGTCCGGCCGCGTGTGCCCGACTGTCCCCGAGCATGGGAAGCTGCCTTGGGCCAGATGTTTGTGGCCCCCCCCAGATTCACCCGTTGGAGCCTGGCTCCCTGGGGAAGGACGTTAGGAGGCAGGAACTTTGGTAGGTGCTAAGAGCAAAGAGTGGATAAGACGCAGTTTGGCCATCCTTGCTTCCAAGGAGCACTCTGGTTGCACTTCTTCTAGGGCAGATCTGTTGGTTCTCTTGGCAGTCCATGGTATATTCAATATTCATCTCTAGCACCACAATTCAAAGGCATCGGTTCTTCTCCTGTCTCCTTTGTTCAATGTCCAGCTTTCACAACCATCTGATGCCACTAAAAATACCATGGCATGAGTCAGGCGACATCTTTACTTTTCAATACTTTAAGGAGATCTCTTTGAAGAGTCTTAATGGTGTACTGCCTGCAGCCGTAGCCCTGTGGCATCCAATCCTGGCAGATCTCGGAAGCTAAGCAGGGTCAGGCCTGGTTAGTACTTGGATGGGAGACCGCCTGGGAACACCAGGTGCTGTAGGCTTAGGAGAAGGACCTGGCAGCCCACTCCCAAAAATCAATCTGCCATTGAAAACCCTATGAACAGCAGAGAAGCCCTGATAATAATGTTTCCCCTGTTGTATGTAGGGCTACTATGAGTCAGATACCAACTCAGTGGTACCCAACAACAATGGTATACTATCTCTCAATAAACTTTGTGGTCTATACTGTAACTTCTGTGTCTGGTATAAATTCATTTCTATGCTGGATACAAGGACCAGGGTTATGTTGCCAAATTTCCCGCCCCGTACTCCAGACCTGCCTCCCTGTGCTCCCTGGGAACCTCCAATAACACCACCTACTGGGTGAGGACAGTGAGTCCATTATTCATAGGCCAGGCATTGGGCCTTCCTGGTTACACCAAACCTGCCAGCACCTTCACCTTGGATCAGAGATTTAGCACAGCACCCCAGACACCTACTAACAATTGCTTGAAGTTCAGCTTGGCTCCCAGTTGAAACTTCCTTGTCGTCTCTGGATTAGGCAACCAACAAAGGGCCGACAAACTCTAAAGATATGCAGTTATAGTGCCAGGCGCGGTGGCGCATGCCTGTAATCCCAGCGGCTCGGGAGGCAGAGGCGGGAGGATTGCAAGTTTGAGACCAGAGGCAGTCTGCATAACTTAGTGAGACCTTGTCTCAAAAAGTAAAAAAATGGGCTGAGGGTGGAGTTCAGTGACCAGC
Organism: Pedetes capensis; assembly: GCA_007922755.1. Classification (NCBI taxonomy): domain Eukaryota; kingdom Metazoa; phylum Chordata; class Mammalia; order Rodentia; family Pedetidae; genus Pedetes; species Pedetes capensis. The sequence goes on from VMDO01025307.1 coordinate 23,515, forward strand.
ACTTGCAGAGCATGCAGGCGCAAGGCCCTGGGTTCAAACCCCAGCACTGGGAAAAAAAAAAAAAAAAGATGTGCAGTTATTTTAAGTGGGAAAGGAAAACTTCATTTTCTGCCCTAAAAGGTTCATTTTCATGTGTGTAAGAGTTCATTCTAAGAGCCAGGCACGGTGGCCCATGCTTGTTTTCGCAGCACTTGGGAGGCTGAGGCAGGAAAACGACTTAGAGGCAACCTTAGCTTTTCTCCGCACTGTGAGAAACGCTTTTCTGTTATTTACAAGCCACCCGTCCATGGTATTTTGTTATAGAACCCGGCGGGACCTAGACAGGAGCCGTCAGCTCTGTAACAGCACTGAACCCCCACTGATCTGTCTGACTATGAAGAGGGTGGCTGTTGAGGCTTTGTGCAATTGCTAAAGTTTGTTTTCTTCTGTTCTGTTTTTTAAGCAGCCTGGCCACTTTAGCACTCCCTGGTGGCCTTTGTAATCAATTTCGTCTTTCACTCAGGGCGCCAGACATTCGTGGAGGGGTTGAAGATGGCCCCTGCCTTCTAATCTCTAAATCCATGCCAGTTCAAATGGTACCATAAACACTGCACGCCTGAGCCAGAGAAAGAGAAACTGCGCCAGGCCTGGCCAGCCCGAGCATTTGGGGATCTGGGATAAATAAAAAAGAAATAGCTTGTAAAGTGGTCCCTGGAGTTCCACCCCGGGCTGGACTAAAGCCCTGCTATTTCATTTGCATGATTTAGCCAAAGGAAGTTTGTATCGATATGTAAACAGCAATGCAAGTAGTTTGCATTGGAAAATAAAAGCCTGGAGCACAGACTTTCTCTTTTACAGCCTTCTTTCTACAGCCTCTGCAACCAGAAACAATGACAGCAATTACAGAGCCTCGAGGTAGATAGCTCTGCCCACCCCAGGTTTCAGGAGTGAAGCTCGGTGATGGAATTACGTTGTCATGGCCAAATGTTCTCCTTAACAAATAGTCCAAGCTTGTTGGGCATTTTTACTCTCCTCTAAGGTCGAGTTCTGAAAATTCAGTATGCGCATCTTGTAAAGCCTGCAGCAGTAGCCCAGTGACATCCGATTCCATCAGATCTTGGAATCTAAGCAGGGTCAGGCCTGCTTAGTACCTGGATGGGAGACCACCTGGGAATACCAGGTGCTGTAGGCTTGGGAGATGGACCCGGCAACCCCCTCCCCAAAATCAATCCCATTGAAAACCCTATGAACAGCAGAGAAGCACTAATAATAGTGTTTCCCCTGTTGTACATAGGGTCGCTATGAGTTGGATACCGACTCGAAGTCACCTAACAACAACAACAACATCTTGCAAAGAGAAAAAAACCTCTGGGAAGACCTGAGAGCCTGAAGACAAAGGCCGCTGCTGAGCTGGGAGGGGCAAGGATTCTAAGGCTCCTGCCGGGGTGCAAGGCAGTCTCTGGCAGAGCGGACCTGGTGGGACTGGTGACCCCAGTGTGTCTTTGGCTGAGCGTGAGAGCCAGGCCACCCAAGCCGCAGGCGAGTTTCCTGGGCGAGAGCGGCTCTGCAGGGGAAACTCGTGTTCTGAGCCCCACGCCCCACACCCCAGTGTGGAAAGAGGCAGCAGGGACAGCCACAGAGGGAAGAAAGCACTTCAGGATCTTCTGGTTGGGGCGCTGCAGAGTTCACCCCTGGCCTGCTTTGGTCCAGAGATGGAGACGTGGTCTCCAGCAGTGAGCAGCACACTCTCGGGACCCCGCCCCGTGCCTGCATCTGTCCCCGCTGGGTCCTGGACTCTGCCACTTGCTGCCTGACGCTGGCTCAGTCTGCTTAAGACATCTCTGCAGCCCTCCTGGTTAATGTCATGACCTCCTAACCAATGGGGACCCACCCACAGAGCCACAGACGGCTCTACAGCCGTGTGAACTTCTAGACGGTCCACAAAGTCACACAAGCAGACAGACAGAAACCCACCAGACAGGACACCTTTAAGCATAGTAAGGGCCTCCATGAGCTGAGCAAATAAAGCAAAATGAAGACAGGAAGAAAGAGGCAGGCAGAGGGCGGGAGCCAGCGCTCAACTCAAGGCCCCCCGTGGGGAAACTGAACTTCAGCCTTCTGGGGGACAGGAGGCAAAGCCGGAATCGTCCCAGATGGGGGGCATTGCAAGGCCCCAGGGGCCCAGTTTCCGGGTGGACGGGGAAGGACAGATGACCAGCAGCACGGAGAGATCTGAACAGCACGGCTGACTGGCTGCTCCTCATGATCGGAAGAGGTACGTCATTTCAAACACACCGAGCGTGTTGGCGATTGCTGTTGTTGTTAGGTGCTGTCGGGTCGGTATCCGACTCATAGCGACCCTCACAGGGTTTTCAATGTCTGAGTGCTTCGGGATTGCCTTGGGAGTGGATTGCCAGGCCCTTCTCCCATTTTTGCGGTGCTGGGAATTGAACTCAGGGCCTCACATACTGCAGCGCAGTGCTCTACCAACTGAGCTAAATCCCAGCCCATATTGGCGATAGGGAGGGAGAAATAGAAACAAAACATCAAGGCACATCAAGGTGGATCATTGAAATCCAAACACAAAGGTGGTGGTGGTGGTGGCTGTCAGGCGCTGTCAAGTCCACTCCAACACATAGCACCCCTATGTACAACAGAAGGAAACCCTCCCCAACACTGGGCCAGCCCAGCACTTTCTCAGTGCTTCTCTGCCATTCATAAGGTGTTCATGACTGATTGTTCTTTGGGAGTGGGCTGCCCGCCCCCACAGGACAGTGCGGGGCAAGGGCTGTGCAGCTGTGTTGGGGAGAAAGTGCCGCTCGGTGTCCCTGACCCAAACCCATTCCTGATGTGGATCACCAGCCCAGGCTCACACCGGCCACATGGTGCCACGGTCTCCACATGGTGCCACAGTCTGGATCTACGTGTCCCCCAAAGGTCATGTGTTTGAGCGTTGTGTCCCCAGCAGGTGGCGCTGTCCTGGGAGATTAGGGAACTTCGGGAGGCAGGGTCCTTCCTTAGTGGAAGCTACTCACTGGGGATGGCCTTTGGAGGTTTTTTCCAGGACCTGTGGCCGCAGTTGCTCTCTCTCTGCCCCCTGCTTCAGATCTGCCATGCCGTGAGGTCACCTACCACAGGCTTTACCGCCTGCCACTGCCACACCCGCCCCACCACCACTGTGGTTGGATCTGCTAACCGTGAGCCTTCAGTGACTAACTCCCTCACACGTTTGTCTCAGCCGGTTCCTGTCACAGAGACGCATGTGGTCCAGGGGAAACGTCAGCTAACCTCCATCCGAGACAGCTCCGTGACTGTGTCTTCCTCCAACTCCCAGAGACCAAGCTTCCTAAAGGATGCTTCATCCCAGGACCCCAGGGGCTTCCGCCAGAGATAGTCTCCAGGACTGCAAGGACGCGTGGAGAAGGAGAAAGGGAGCAAGGAGCAGGAGATGACGGGAAAGAAGAGGGAAGGGAAGGAAAAATGAACAGAAGACTCAAATCAGCAACGTTTCAGGAGATGAAGGCAGATTTGTGAAGCTGAACAATGAGGAAGCAGATACGTGAAAGAAGCAAATGGAACGAATACGAGTGAAAAATACGGTTATTGAAATGATAACTAACTGGATGGATTTAATATCTGATTAGACAAGGCTCCAAAGGGAGAAGGACGAGGTAAGGAGGAGAAATTAGACATTGGACCAGAATGTCGTTGTCATTGTTGTTATTAGGTGTCGCCACATTGGGTTCAACTCATAGCGACCCTACAAAGGCTTTTCAATGGCTGATTGCGTCTCCCATTTTTTGCGGTGCTGGAGATCGAATCCAGGGTCTCAGAGAGCACAGAGCAGCACTCTACCAACTGAGCTAAACCCCAGCCCCTTGGATCAGAATAAGTTATACGAAAATACATCAAGAACGGCAAAGAGAAGGGCGCTGAAAGGGGCTGAGAAACAGGAGGCAGAGTGAGAGGTTCTTACAGGCCTTTTTTTTTTTTTTTTACAGATTCAGAAAAAGAGAAGACAGTCAATAGGACAGAAGCAATATTTTAGCAGCTAATGATGATAAGCCTGCAGCTGTAGCCCTGTGGCATCTGATCCCGTCAGATCTCGGAAGCTAAGCAGGGTCGGGCCTGGTTAGAACCTGGATGGGAGACCGCCTGGGAACACCGGAAGCTGTAGGCTTGGGAGAAGGACCTGGCAACCCCCTCCCAAAAATCAATCTGCCATTGAAAACCCTATGAACAGCAGAGAAGCACTGACAATAGTGTTTCCCCTGTTGTAAGAGGGTCGCTATGAGTCGGATACCGACTCGACGGCACCTAACAACAACAACAAAAGATGGTAAGTTTCCTCAATCAGCAAAAAAAGCAGTTAGAGCTATCAGTGATTCAAAAGGTCTGACTAATTCCAAAGAGAATACATTGGAATAAAATTATGCACAGAAACAACAGAGTGAAATCACAGAACATCAGTGACAAAGAGAAGACCTGGAAGTCAGTGGGGAGAAGAGAGGGACTGCCTTCAGAAGACAACGTTTAGCCACAAAGCTGACCTTTAGCCTCAACACAGAAGCGGGGAGACGGCTGTGCGCTCTCCATAGTGTGTCGAGATAAAATGGCTGTTAACTTTGGAAGTCTGTACCTAGAAATAACACCTTACAAACGAAGGGTGAAGTAAGGACTTCAGAAACCCCAGCACCACGATGCTTTATAACAACAGACCCTGTCTAAAACGGGCTGAGCACCTACTTCACGGAGAACAGCGTTCCTCCGTGGAGGTCTGAAACGGGAAGAGGAATGAAGCATAAGGAAATGGAAAATCCAGGGTAAACTTTAAAAAATAACAGCCAACTATAGTAATAATATCCTGAGCTGTTACAAAAAAAAAAAAAAGAAAAAGGATTTTTTTTTTTTTTTTTTTTTTTTTTTTTTTTTTGTAGTACTG
>VMDO01025308.1:0-28404 GCA_007922755.1 Pedetes capensis
CTCTCATCTTGAACTTGCTATCCTCCCGCCTCCGCCTCCCAAGCCACTGGGATTACAGGCGTGCGCCACTGCGCCCGGCCCATCTCATTCTTGGCATCTGAAAATGGGCTTTTCTTTCTGCAAGTACTGGTCAAACCAAAGTTGGGCAGATGTTCTGGAGCTGCAGGTCTTTGGGAGGGCAGCTGGTGGGAGAGAAGGGGAGGGGTTCCTCCGGCACTTCCCAGCACCCCTTCTGTCCTCTTCTCCCCAGATCTGGGGTGCAAGTCCCAGCCCTGGAGCGCTCTGGGTTCAGCTTGCTAAGCCTGTTCCCCACCTGCAGAATGCAGGTAAGAGTAGTGCTTCTCAGCAGGGCCTGCCAGGGTCCCGGGGTAGGCAGTGCCGGCGGGTTAGATGTCCGCCTCTGCCTGGAGCAGCCCCTTCATGCTTGGTGCTGCTTTTCCTCTGGGATCTGAAGAGCAATTGGATTCCTCTTTACTTATCTGGAGGTTGAGGCTGGGGTTACAGCCGAATTCTGGTGCTCACAAGAGCAGACCATGTTGTGAATTTCCACCAGGTTTGACTTGGGAGTGCATATTAGTATGATACCCAAGTGATTGAGGCTGGGATTTAGCTCAGTTGGTAGGGCACGCTCTGCAATCTCTGAGGTCCCGAGTTCAATTCGCAGCACTGCAAAAATGGGAGAAGGACGTGGCAATCCACTCCCAAGGCAATCCCGAAACAGTCAGCCATTGAAAACCCTGTGAGGGTTGCTATGGGTTGGATGCGACTCGATGGCACCTAACAGCAGCAACAACCCAACTGATAACTTGGGGGAGCGTGGCTTTGCACAAACCACAGGGAAGAAAGGAGAGCAGAGGCTGAGAGGCCAGCAGGAAGAATCTCTGGCCCCAGCCCAGGGCCTATAGGAGGGACGGCGGCCACTGATTATCAGGCCCCAGTCCCTGCAACCTGTGAGGGTCCTTTCCCTCTATGTAAACAGGTCTTTCCAGAGGTAATTGGAAGTAAAGGGATCACCCCAGATTATCCAGGTGGCCCCCGCTGCAGCCACAGGTGTCTTTCTTCAGAAGAGGGAGGCAGAGGGAGCGTTGACAGAGAGGGGAGAGGAGCAGGCTATGTGAAGACAAGGTGGGGCCTGGGGGCTGCAGCCTCTGGCACCTGGAAAAGGCAGGGTGTGGATTCCTGAAGGCCTTCAGGGCGAGCACAGGCCTGCCCACCCCTTCACCCTGGCCCACGGGGTGCGGATTTCAGCCCTCAGGCCTGCAGAACAATGAGAGGATAAACTTCTCTTGTCAATGCCACCCATCTGGGGTCATTTATCCTAGCAGCCAGGGGACAGCAGCACAGGTGCCCCATGAAACGTCCCATGGGGCAGGTGGAAACTGAAGGGGAGGGAGGGAGGGCTGGAGGCCTCCTGGCTGGGAAGGGCAGGGTGGGCTGGTCTCCTGGTGTGTGGCAGGTGATCTGACACCTGTGTAATTATTTTGCAGTGCTGCTGCTTGACCTCGGGGCACACCACACCACACCCTCGAGGAAGAGGGTGTCAGTCAGGAGTGGCACCATGGTGTCAGGAGTTCCGTAGTGAGGGTCTGATGTGGGCACAGCACAGGGCAGGACCAGTGCCTTGGCTGCAGACCTTAGGTCTCTATAGCTGGCACACAGTGACAGGCAGAGGCGAGTCCTCTTCACCCCACTGACTGTACCGGACCTATGAACAAAACACAGCAAAGATACCCAGCAGCCTCTGCGAGGGCAATTCTTAACGCAGAAGTGAGCGCATTCTTCCGTTTCCTAGAAAAGAATTTTCTGCAAGGTCTGTTCTGTGCTGCTTTTACAAACCTTATTCCTTTACCCAGTAGCCTCACCATGTGGGATACATGTTTTGGGGTCAGGGGTGGATGGTTTTCATTGTGTTAGTTGTTGAGCTCACTTTGGCATTTGTGGGGAGCAATTCTAATTCATCGCACGGTGGGGTTCAGGGCTCAGAAGTAGGATGTATTTCTTCATTGAGTTTTCTTTCACCTTTATTGGGTGCTTGATCGGTGTTAGGAAAACGATAAGAGAGAATCTGGTTTAGAGGAGGCGAGAGACTTGCCCAAGTCACCCTGTGGTAGTGACACCGGGCTGGGCACGCGGCCATCTGACTTTAGAGCCTGGCTCTTCACTCCCACACTTTTGGAAGCCTCGGGTGAGCATCGCATCTGGTGCCATGGTGTTTTATCGCGAGGCCCAGTGGCACGCTCTGTGGATGGGATGCCACCAGGCCTGGCCACGTTCCTCTTGCAGGTCTGCCCAGGCGTATGGCTACCAGACAGGGTAGAAATAGCTCTGCTGAGGATCAGAGAGGCCTGGAAGCTTCGAGCTGAGTGGGATCCTTTAGAAAGGCACCCTGCAGGCGAGCAGAAACCAAGTTTGGCAGATGCATTTCAGGGATGCCCCGGCAGGAAGAAGTCTTCTAGTGATGAAGAAGAGAATTGTTCACGAGGTCCAGCAAAGAAAGGGCAACGTCCTCTAAGTGGCATTTTGGTTTGCAGCAGTTATGTTGAATCTATACCAACCCCGAGTCTCCATTTTCAGAGTAGAGAGATTGGACGTAGCCCATCCCAGCTGGGCTTTACGCTGTCCCATGCCATGTCCCAGCCTCGCCCAGTGTGACACTGCTCCACAGCTGCGTGCTGATCCTGATGATTGCCACTGTCTCCCAAATGCATGCAAGAGAACAAGTCCGCCTGGAGCCCAGAGCCGTTGACCTTGGGAATGCGCTTTGTTAGGTATTCTGCTCACAGCCCTGGACAGGGCATGGCTGTCTTGGAACTGAGCTGTGTAGTGATGGATGGTAGAGGCAGCAGGGCCATGCGATGAGGGTTGTGTAGCAGGGAGATTGCCAGTTAGACAGCTGGAATGTAAGTCCTAGCTGTGTGACCCAGGGCAAGTGTCTTAACTGCTCTGTGCTGCAGTTTCTACACTGAAACATGGGAATAATCTATCCATCCTATTGGGTCATTGAGATTCACTAGGATAAAACACACACGGTACACATAGTGTCTGGCACAGGGGGTCATATTGCAGAGCGGCTGCGGGGCTCAGTCCCCTTGTGGAAAGAGCGGTGCTTTAGGAGCCAGCACACCGGGAAAGAGCCCAGTGCTTGCCACTCAGCAAGGCCCTTGCTGAGCCTTAGTTTCCCCATCTGTGGGGGTGGAGGAGCTGATCCCGAGGGCCATTTGCAAGATGACTTTGTAGAGAGCAGCTGGCTTATATAACATCTGACTGGCGTAACTTCCTCCCTCCCACCCCTGCCGTTAAAATCAAAGGGACTGTGGTTTCGGCAGGCTCCCATCCAGGTGCGCGGGCGCCACCTGGACCCATGAACCTCATCTGCCAGGTCAGGGCAGACCGCGGTCCACGCAGGACCGGACCTGCTCTGCAAGCTGCGGTAGAGGAGGGGAGGGACATACCAGACTCCGCCCTGTCCCCCTCGAAGCGTCCCCTCATAGTGCTGCCAGGTGAAATAGAGGATGCCCAGTTCAATTTGAATTTAGACTCTCAATGAGCACTTTTTTCACGTAAGGACATCCCAAACACTGCATGGGATAATTTACACTTCAAAAATCATTCAACAGGCTGAATGCGGTGGCAAACGCCTGTAAACCCAGAGGCCCTGGAGGCGGAGGCGGGAGGATCGCAAGTTCGAGACCAGAGGCAGTCTGCGTAATTTAGTGAGACCCTGTCTCAAAAAGTAAAAAAAAAAAAAAAAAAAAAAATGGGCTGGGGGTGCAGCTCAGTGGTCCAGCACTTGCAGAGCATGCAAGCATGAGGCCCTGGGTTCAACCCCCCAGTATCAAAAAACAAAACAAAACAAAACAAAACAAAAAACATTCAATACTTATTTTAAATTCAACTCAAACTGGCGGTCCTGAGTCTCTGTTTGCTAAACCTGGCAGCCCAGGGTCCCTTCCTCCTTCATGAAAATGCTGAACTTGGGGCCACTGCCCTCTGAGTTTGTGGGTGCCCTGCATCCAGCTCTGCTCTATGCCTTCACTGGTCCTGGAACCCTGAAAGGGTCCTCTTCTTTCCCTGTCTGTGCCTCAGTTTCCTCTTCTTCTCAGGCTTCTCTCTCATGGTCCATTCCGATTCCCTTTCTTCAACGTCAGAGTTGGCAGGAGACGTCTGCCAAACGGGCGTTTCGGTGTTGGGTGACAAAATAGCCCCCCGGCTCGATTGCATTTTTCACTTTTCAACCTCCTGTTTTGGCTTCGCATGGACCCAATCCAAGTGCCTCTGACCTGCCCTTTCCGTCCCAGCTCTCAGCACTTGTAAGGAAAAGCCTCCTTGTAGCACAGCCCAATTCCCCCGGCCGGGTCTCCAAAGGGCATTTGGAAGCCCTTTTAATTTCCAATCCATTAAAAAAATAAATCTTCAGAGGGCTTACTTGCTACGTGGCCACGTGCTTTTGGGCTCGACAGCTGTCAAACTGAAAAACAGTCCCTGAATTCTCCAAGTAATTTCAAAGTTGCTCAGCCTGAAGTACGGGGCGATGCCTGCTCTGCAGAAAGGGTGCCATTCGTACCTGGGTCATTCAATCCACGCGATTTTTTTTTTCCTGGGGAATTACTTTCATACGGAAAGGGAGAAGGAGTGCATTTTACCCAATTATGAAACGCGAGTTCTGATCTAACTCACGACCCTGTTTCTAATTGGTTCTACCTTCCACGGCCCCTCTGGGAAGGGCCATCTCTTAAACCATTGCTTATCCTTTGGCAATAATTCCTTTCAGATATGAACAAAGAGTCCATTTTGGAGGCTGTGTTCTGTGACATATGCACGTATAGAGACACAAAATCCTTTTAGGATCCAAGCCTCCTGCTCACATATGAGCCTCTTTCTCCTTAGAGATTGAAACATTCTCGCCACTATTTGTTTTGAGCAAACACAGTGTTATAAAGTCCTGTAATAACTCATTGGGGATTTAGAGCCATGGATTTTCTTATTAATCCTGCTAGCACCTTGGAAGATGTGGGGGCGCCTCCCAAATGCATAAACTGTGTGCTTATTCTCTTGAATTCCCCCTTCACTTACCCTGCTGTCTTCTTCTGCCAGCCTTGTTCCTCTCCTTCCTTCCCTCCCTTCCTCCTCACTCCCCTCTCCCTTCCTCTCTTCCCCCTCCATGGCTTTACACTTTTTAGTCTCAATAAAAGGGCTTGATGTCAGCCATTGGGAAACCTTACTTCCATTTTTTCCCTGAGAAAAATGGAGCAGGTTTCTTTTAACTAGTGCAAGGCTCTCCTCTCTAAAAGGTTTTTATTATTGAGTGCCCGGGGTCCTTAGTTTCTGACATTTATCTTCCAGCTAAGCAGGAACAAAAGAGGGAGGCAGCCTCCTGCACCCCGAGTTTCTGAGTAATCACCCAGCGGTTAAATTGAAGCGGTCACAACATCTTCTTCATTGTGTCACTTTGGACCCGCTCGTTAATTTATGAGCCTCAACTGTCAAAATAGTTTGTGCAACGGACCCTAAAAATGGTGATGGGTCATATCAATCAATCGGGTTTTATAGCCCTGGCTTCCCTCACAGCTGACCTGCCTGCTGTATACAGCACGGCAGAAGGAAAACCGCGTACACAATAGATGTGCCCCGGATGAATCCAAAACACCCCACAGAGCAGCCCTTCACCCAGGGCTCGGAGGGGCTCAGCCTGACCGTGAGCCTCCACCCGCAGGGGCTCTGGGACCCCCGAGGCCGGCGTCCTCACCTGGAAGGCCCCATTCTTTCCAGCAAGCTGGCCCCATGACCATAACTTGGCAGTGTCAGGGTACCTTCAGAGGCCTTGGGACCAGCCTGTGGCCACAAGGCCTGAGAGACAGGGAGGGTGGGGTGGGGCAGCAAAATTAGCCCCAGAGAGAGAAATTTTTCCCCATCTTTGTGACTGTGGAATCTAACAGGATTGTCAGTAACTCACAAAACCCTTGTGTGGATTTCCAGCTTCCTTGCGTGTGTCTGTTAACCCCAGGGCTCCTTTCTGTGCATGTTCTGTGTTCCTCTGGAGTCTAGGCCCAGGCTGGGGGTTGTTTGTTATGCAGACTTTTCTCACTTTTGTTTTTCTGATTAGAAATCCAAGTTCATTATTGAAAATTCAGAAACTTTTTTTTTTTTTTTTTTGGTGGTGCTGGGGGTTGAACCCAGGGCCTCAAGCTTGCATGCTCTGCAAGTGCTGGACCACTGAGCTGCACCTCCAGCCCATTTTTTTTTAACTTTTTGAGACAGGGTTATACAGACTGCCTCTGGTCTCGAACTTCCGATCGTCCCGCCTCCGCCTCCCGAGCTACTAGGGTTATAGGCGTACGCCACCACACCCAGGGAAAATTCAGAAACTTTGAAGAGGAGAAGACCTCTCTTCCTCAACATAGGGCCAACATTTGGTGTATTTTCTGCCTTCTGTGCATTTGGTTTTGGGTAGTTGAGACAATGTGCCTGTACGCTTTTGTCTCCTGCTTTGAAAATAATTCTCTGAGTGTTTTAATTTCTTATGGTTAAATCCCATTGTTGGCATGTGCATAGCTTATTGAGTCAGGTTGACCTGCTGAACTGGGCACTTCCTTGTCTCTAAAATAACCTCTCTTTTCAAGACTACCATGAAGCCCAATGCCCTCTGTTGAGGGTATTCTCTCTTGCTAGGGTGCCCTAGGGCTGGGGTGTGGCTCAGTTGGTAGACTGCTTCCCTGTGCTCTCAGATGCCCTGGGTTCAACCCCCAGCACTGTATAAAAATGGGAGAAGGATGTGGCAACCCATTCCCAAAGCAATCTCGAAACAATTAGCCATTTAAAACTCTCTGAATAGCAGAGAAACACTGACACAGTGCCAGGCATGGCAGTGTGAAGAGTGTTTTGTTCTGTTGTACATAGGGTCGCTACGAGTTGGACCTGACTAGACAGCACCTAACAACAAGGTACCCTATCCTATGCAACCTATGAACTCCTGCTTATCCTCCAATACCCAGCTGAAGTATCTCATCCTCTATGAATTTTGGCTTCTCTGTCTCCATGGAGTTGGCCTCACCCTTCTTTGCACTGATCTCTGCGTTAGCTTGTCAGCAGAAGCACTGAATGGCATTTAGCCATCGCTCAGGTCCCTTTTGGCTGTCCTTACATGTACCTGCTTTCCTACATCTGTGCTGCAATCACTTGCGTTGGTGACTGGCCACCCTTGGCTGCCCAGGGCCAGGGAAACTCCAGTGTTCTGGACTGTGTAGGACAAGATCACAGATAAACCTGTCATTTAGAAGGGGAGCCCACATGTTTGGGGGCCTGAAATCAAACAGCTCTAAAAACTTTCCCAAGTGCCCGAGACCCTTCCTTGATTGCCACTCGGGGTGTGAGGACATTTCACTTAAATGTCTCTGTTGTTGACAGTTGCCGTCAGAGTTCACGGTGGCATTTCTACTGAAAAATCCTAATTTGATATTTCTCTTGTGGATTTAATTAGGATGAAAAGGTGTCATTTAGAGCTAGTTTTCTCTTTGTGCTTTGAAAAATGGAATGCACGTAGTTATCTGTAAATGAGATAATTACCTCCCGACTTTGCTGAAGGCACCGACTACTGATTTTTTTTTTTTTTAGCCTGTTTCACTTAATGATAGCTTTGCAAAGTGGGGAGCCCAGAGCTGTTAATAGACTTGTTGTAATAGTCTCTGAGGAAGGGAAATAAAACCAGTTGTTGCAAACCAGGCAGAGAAAGAGCCTGACGAAGCGGCTGGCGGTTAGGGCATAAATTCCCATCTTGGTTGCATTTAGAGCAAATGTAATAATAGCTGCAACCAATATTTTTAATATTACTGATCTTTCAACAATAATTACCTAGAACTTTTAATGTCTGCAATTAGAGCGCTAGCAATTCAGTGGTACAGCCCAGTGGTGAACTGCACGAAATTGGATACTTGCTGTAATTGGTAATTAATCACTTTTCATTACCAGGAAGGGATGTTGTAGTTATTCTGAATAGACACATCATGCTAATTACAGGCAAACACAAACCTACATATTTGAATTTAGGGCTTTTAGGAAAATAAGCAACCCCTGCCAATATTCTACAGCAGAAAAGAGATTAGCCCACCCAATTAAACGACGAAGAAGAGGCCGTGTGTATTTTGACAAGAACCCATCAGGGCAAGAGTTCCCTTTTCCTTTGGGACGCGATCACATTTCCATTCACGTCTGTGAGCAATTTAAATCCTTGTCCTTTATGCACAGTTAGAAATGGTTCCAAATAAATATTTGCCTGTGTGTGTGTCTCCCCTGGTAAGCGCGCATGCTCACCGGGTCTTGGCACGTGCCATCGGCGCATCCATAGCTCCTGTTCAGACTTTGCTCATGGGCCCAGGCCTCTCCTGGGATGTCCATGGGCCGCACGTCCACTTCCACCACCTTTGTGTCCTCCAGTAAGGCCTGATCTGTAAGGGGGACCAGTGGCTCCGGACTGCCTGCCCACAACCTTGTCCCATACCTGCCGTGCCCGCCATCAGGCCCCGCCACTCCTGCCTCCCCAGCCCTGCCACTGTGGCAGCTGTCCTCCCTTCCCACTGCTGCCACTCAGTGCAGGGCTCCCTGTCTCCTCAAGGTTGCACCCCAGAAATGCAGCTTAGGCAGAGAGAACTTAGACAGGGAAGACGTGAGGATGCGTGTGGAAAACCTCAACTGGTGCCAGGACCCTGCCTTCTCCTACCCCTGCTTGGCTGGGATGGTGAAAGAGGATGCAAGACCAGGCTGTCTCACTAAAGCTACGTCCCTGGCGTGGGGTGACAGGAGAAGTGGGAGCGCACTCAGCTTTTCCCCTTGGCCTGTGTCTGGCAGCCAGGTCCAGCCCGAACTCAAGAAGGGGGAGTCGGCCGAGCCTCTGCCCTGTGTCCCATGTCCTCCCCCAGATGGCAGGGCAGGGAGGAGGGGCCAAGTGCCGCTTCTGTGACATCAGCACCCTCCCCCCACCTGCTCCCTCCTGGCCAGGGTTGCCTGGGCCCTACAAATAATTTCGTTGCAACATCCGGTCAGGATGCAGAAATGTCAGTCATGTAAACCGTGTAAATCAACCACTGACGGGCAAAATGGTGGGCGAGAAGCCAAGAGAACCCATGGCCCTTTGCCTCTCACGGGGACCACGGTGGCCTCCAGGCCAGGAGCCTCTTACCTGATCTTCTAGCGCAGGTTTCCCCCAGGTGTCCCTGAGCCCTGGCAGCTCCACCTCTGCTCTGGCACTGGAGGGCTGCCTTTGGCTCAGATTCATGTGGTTGCTCTCCTGCCTCTTTCTTTTTTTCTTTCTTTCTTATTAGAAAATTTTAGTGTACATCATAATGTGATTCATTTTGACATGCTTTTCATTGTGGCAATTTTCATATATGCAATTTGATAAACATTATTCATATAGGTTACCCCTTACCCTCCCCTATGCTTTCACCCCTCCCCCCTTCCCATCTAAGTTTCCCATCCAAGTCTTCTCTATCTTTTACTTAGTAGTATTTTTCTATATGTCCTTGGGTTTCATAGGAGCCAGAGAGTCCCTTCTGGGTTTGGGCACAGGACAGCAGGGGAATTAGACTCGCCTGCTCTTTGGACACCATACCTCTCTACCCTGGTGGTCAGTCCCCTCTGATGACAGGCTCATCGGTAGCACACAACAACCAAATTAATATGCAGACTGAATTTTAAAAACCCCGTGTGAGATGAGGGCCTCTAGTAAAGCATTGTCTTCTCATTCCACTTCCTCCTCAACGGGACTCATTACACGGGGCTTCCTTAGCCAAATTTCGCTTTGTTCCCTGTTCCATTGTCACTGGAGGCTGAGAATTGGTTCCTTGCCCAATCGCACCATTTCGGCTGAGGTCTCTTTCCTCTGCCTTTGTGTCAGAGCTGAGTAATGATGTGACAACATGTGATTGGGCGATTGATGTCAAATGTTAGCAGCAACATTCATTTTCCCCTGAAATGGACAGAGAACAGGATGAGTCATTTAGACATTTCGTCCAGGAGCCGCACCTCACAAGTGATATTCCCAAATTGAATTGGTCTGAAATTTAAAGTGGCTTTTCAAAGTTCTTCTCCTCTGATTGTTCCCCGAGTCGTGTGGAGTTGCGAAAGGCCAAGGGAGCAAGTTAGTGATGGGAACTGCAGATGTCATTTGTCAGCTTCCTGGCTCCTCTGCAGAATCCTTGCCTCCAGCGAGGAAGAGAGGTTCTGAGACCCTGTGTCACAAATAGGAAAATCCAGGGGTTTTGCAGATGCACTGCCTGGGCTGCAGGCTTTGCTCCGTCGCTTACTCCATGAGCCTCAATTTCCCCATGTGTGAAATAGGATTCATGACATGTGAGCCACAGACAGCGGTGCTGGGCAAGGGGAGCCACAGGGGAACCATGAGCCTGGTGCCCGAGCACCCTTAGTGTCTGTGCCGTTTTCTTTGTCTTTTTAGTGTAACCTCTCAAGGATTATCTAATTCCATCTCACAAAGTACAGATTAGTGTCCTCTTGGAGAAAACGAAGGCTTAGAGAGGCAAATGAGGAGCCCAAATTCCAGAGCGAGTGGAAGGCAGAGTGGACCCGTCTCTCGGCCACTCATTCTGGGCTCTTGCTTTAAACCAGGGGGGCCTAGTCCTGTCTTCCCACCCCCCTGGGGGGCACTGGACTTTTCACATTACCCCGTGTGGACAGCCCTTGTCCCACTTGGCTTCCTTCATGGCCTCCCAGCAATGACCAGTTGCTGGGGAGGACTTGACGTCAGAGGCAGAGGTCCCCAGGGTCCCCAAAGCCCATCTCCTCAGAAGCCCCGGATGATGAAAGCTTAAAATTCCTACTTTCTACGATCAGTGTTTTCCATGAGAGAGAAATATGCAGCAAGCCCCGCTAGTTCTCTAAGGTCTGGCCTGCTCTCACTCACTCTGAGCCGCTGAATGCTCTGAAGTTACTGATACCATCGTTAGAAATGGTTTCCACCCACGACTCTGATTCATGGTCTGGTTATGATTGTGATTCATGGCCTGCAGGGCTGCGGTGTGTTACCTAAAAGCACCTCGCCTGGCAGCTTTCCGGAGCCTAGGAATAGGACCAGCGATGTGACACAGTCAGATATGCTAATGAGATCAATGCAATGGTACATTAAAAATCCAAACTCATTTGCAAATGAATGTTAATCAGGAGGAAAAGCTCAGCCGAGGCTGGGCAGAATCAATGGCGTGACTAGTTCTCTCTCAGTTAAGTCATGTAATTTGTTCAATTTGTTTTATGTCAGTAAGTGAAGAACCTTTTACTCACTTTGATTCATGGAAGGAGGTTAGAAAATGGTACAGTAGAAAGGAAATTAACATTTAACCTGCCTGCCTGGATTTCCTTACGGATGTCTCAATATGGCTGTGGCTGTGTGTGTAAATTCTCCTGATCAACCAGAATGAAATGGCAGCTATTTAAATCCCAAGGAAAACCTGGATGGCAGACACACCAGAAAAACCAGTGGATGTTCTATCAGGAGTTAGAAGACCAGAGTCCTAGCTTCTTCAACTGCCTGTCACATGACTCTGAGTCACAAACTTCTATGGCTCAGTTCTTACATCTGTCAAATGGTCAAATGCTGCAGCCTGTAAAGGGATGTTGTGAACCCATAACCTATAACATGCCTACAAAGCACATACTGTGCCAGTTAATCATCTAATATGGATTCTCAGGGCATCCACCGCATGGCAGGCACCCTGTTGGTTACTGGAGGGACAGTGGTAGATGGAATTCTAAGGCTGCTGACCTAAGGGAAATTACAATCTAATTAGATATCCTTCAATGATTTCTTTATTTTTATTTTTTATTTTTATTTTTTTGTGGTACTGGAAGTTGAACCCCGGGCCTCTTGCTTGCATGCTTTGCAAGTGCTGTACTACTAAGATGCACCCTCAGCCCATTTTTTTTTTTTTACTTTTTGAGACAGGGTCTTGCTAAATTATGCAGACTGCCTCTGGTCTCAAACTTGCGATCCTCCTGTATCTGCCTCCCGAGTCACTGGGATTACAAGCATGCACCACTGTGCCCAGCTCAATGCTTTTTTTTTTTTTATTCCAAAAAATGTCAAATCTTTACAAAAGCGGGCAGAATATTATAATGAACTTTCATATACCCATCGCTCAGATTTAAGAAAAAATGAGATTTTGCCATGTTTGCTTTGTCTATCCCTCATGCTCTTTTGCTAAATTATTTTGAAGCAAATCAGAAATGCTGCATCAGTTTCCTGTTGCAGCACAACAAATTGCAATGAATTTACCTCCTTAAGCAGCACACTTCTGTCATCTACTAGTTTCTGTGGTGCAAGAGCCTGGGCACTACTTAACTCTGTCTTCTGCTCAGGATCACAAAGGTGTCATGGAGAAACTGGCAGGGCTAGGGTTACCCCTGGGGCTCCAGGTCCTCTTCTGAGCTCAGTCTCTTGGGGCCGTAGGACGGAGGCCCTCAGTATCCAGAGGCTTCTCCTCTGCACGGGCAGATCACGCCAGGGCTGTTCGCTTGGAGGCCAGCAGAACTACCGCCATCTTTCTCCTTCTGTGGCTCACCTGATTGGATCAGGTCACCTGTGGTAATCTCTCTCTCGATTGACTTGTTGTTGTTGTTGTTAGGTGCCATCGAGTCGGTATCCAACTCATAGTGACCCTCATAGGGTTTTCTTTTTTTTTTTTTTTTCACTTTTTTTATTAGAAAATTTTAATGTACATCATAATATGATTCATTTTGACATCCTTTTTGTTGTGACAATTTTCATATATGCAATTTGATAAGCATTATTCATATAGGTTACCCCTTACCCTCCTCTATGTTTCCTCCCTCCCCCCCAATGGCTGACTGTTTCGGGATTGCCTTGGGAGTGGATTGCCAGGTCCTTCTCCCATTTTTGTGGTGCTGGGAATTGAACTCAGGACCTCAGAGACTGCAGCGCAGCATTCTACCAACTGAGCTAAATCCCAGCCCCAACTGACTTATAGTCAACTGATTAGTAACTTATCACAGAGGCCATATCCTATCCTTGTCACAGACCTTTCTCCCACTCAAGCGAACATGACTATGCAGGGAAGCACATCAGGGGCCATCTTGAAGATTTGTCTACTACAGACATTTCATCTCTAAAATCTTTTTTGTATTTGTTTGTTTTCTCTTTTCACGGTACTGGGGAGTTGAATCCAGTGCCTCACACATGACTTTTGGAAACATTCAACCACCAAGCCACACCCCCCAGCCCATTTTTTACTTCATGTTTTGAGACATGGTCTCACTAAATTGTGTATGCTGCCTCTAGCCTCAAACTTGTGATCTTCTTGCCTCTGCCCCCCAAGTTTCTGGAATTAAATCCATGTGCCACCATATCCAGCTCATCTTGACAAGTTTAAATATGCACTTTTACAAGTTGCAAACATTTTTTTTTTTGTGGACCTGCAGTTTCATTTTGATATCTAATATTAGTTGTCGTATTAGTCAGCTTAGACTATGTTGTGTGGCCTTAACAAACACCCCCTAAATGTCAGTGGTGTCCAACCACCACGTTTTCTTTCTTGGCTCATGTGTCATGCTGGCTTCAACTGTTTATCCTGGGACCCAGGTTGAAGGAACAGCACCTTTCTGGGAAAAGAAATGGAGGGCTATGCAAAGGCTTTTGAAATTTTATCAGGGAAGTGATCGCATCCCTCCTCACCTCTTATTTGCTCATCTTGTGCTCAGTGGGCTCACAAACACCATCCTCCAAAAGGGAGGGTATTGGTAGGAAAGTGTCAGCCACAGGGGGCTGGGTGTATATTTTTAAGCAAATAATACAATCTCTCATAGTTACCTGTTAAAAGTCTCTTATTCTAGAAGACTCTCTCTCCCATAGACCTTTTTTCACATGTCATTGATTTGGAGAAACTGATAAGTTGTCCTGTGGAATTAGCTGGGAGCCATTGTGCAGGCCTTTAATCCCAGTAACTCAGGACATTGAGGCAGGAGGATCATAGGTTCAAGGACAGAGGCAGCCTGCACAACTTTTCAAGAACCTGTCTCAAAATAAAAATATAAAAGGGCTAGGGTTGTGGATCAGAGCACTTGTCTAGTATATGTGAGGCCTGAGTTAAACCCCCAGTACTGAAAAAAATATATCTATAGAAAAAAGAAAAAAGAATGGTCTATATTTAGAATCTGCTTATTGGTGTCCTTGCAGTATCAGGTCACTTGTATCTTTCCTATAGCTCCTATAAGCTAGCATTCATGCCATTGAACTTATTTTGGGGTAAGAATACTTCAGAGATCCTGGGTGCTTTGTTATTTCATCACATCAAAAAGCATATGAAATAGCACAGGCACAGAAAGACAAATACAACATGTTCTCACTCGTTTGTGGAAGCTAAAAAATTTTATCTCGTGGAAGGAGAGAGAAGAATAGTAGTCTCTACCACAGATGCTAGGGTGGGTAAAGGACAGTGAAGTTAGAGATTGGATAATGAGCAGCAAAATACAGTTAGATAGGAGGAATAAGGTATAATGTTCCACGGCATGGCAGAGTGATTATAGCCACAAGATTTAATTGTTTGTTGTTAGGTGCTGTTGAGTTGGGTCCAACTCATAGCGACCCTATGTACAACAGAACGAAACACTCCTCGACACTGTGCCATGCATGCAATCTTTTTTATATTTAAGTCCATTGTTGTAGCTGCTGTGTCAATCCATCCAGTTGAGGGTCTTCCTCTTTTTTCATTGACTTGCCACTTTCCCAAACATGATGTCCTTCTCCAGGGATTGGTCCCTCTTGACATATCTACAATATGTAAGATGCAGTCTAACCATCCTTGCTTCCAAGAAGTCCTCTGGTTGCACTTATAGGATGGATCTATTGGCGCTTTTGGCAGTCCAGCTGTCACATGACAAGATTTAATATATACTTCACAATCACTGGAAGAGTGCAAAGGCTCCCAACACATAGAAATATGTACCTTGCGTCCCCTACCCTTCCTAACTTCTACAATAGAGACTGCGATTCTGCTCCCTGCTTCCAAGAGATAACTTTTTTTAGCAGCCACAAATGAGTAAGAAATAACCCTTTGAGAAGATGGAAATGCTATTTACCCTGATTTGATCATTATACAGTGTATACATGTGTCAAATTATCATAGTGTACCTTATCGTATAAGCACAGACATTGTGTCAATCAAAAAATTTAAAAAGCATAAGATGTTTGGTGACACAGATTTTTAAAAAAGAATTTGTTTTTTAAGGTGAAAATTCTCAGTCTTATGTCCTTATATCCATTTACCAGACATTTATTGCTATTGAATGTCCCACACCAGGCCCAGTAAATGAGGAGGTAAACAAGATGAGGCTCTCTCTCCAGTGTCTCATGATTTAGTTACAGGAGACGGATTTTAGGAGAATGCAATGAGAACAATGAGGTAAGAAAGAGAAACAATAAGTGCCCAAATAGCACAGAAACAAGTAAACTGTCTTTATTTGTATGAAACATACTCTTGTATATAGAAAAACCATAAGGCATCTCTTCCCCACACAAACCATTAGAGCTCATAAAAGACATGAGCAAAGTTGCAGGATACAAGGCCAATATACAAAAAAATCAGGTGTCTTTTTATTTTTATTTGCTTGTTTTGAGACAGTCTTGCTGTGTAGCCCAGGCTGGCCTGGAACGGGCTGTGTAGACCAGACTAGTAGACTCATCCATCCTCCTGCCTCAGCCTCCTGAGTGCCGGGATTACAGGTTTGTACCACTATGCCCAGTTTCACTTGTCTTTCATACATCAGCAATGAAGAGAACTTAAATAAATGAAGGGCATGCTGTGCTCATGGTATAAAAGATTAAATACTGTCAAGATTGTAATCCTCCTTAAATTGATCTATCAAGTCAACACTCTGTCAAATTCTCAGCTGGCTTACTTTGTGTTTGTTTGTTTTTTGATGGTAATTGACAAACTGATCCTAAATTTTATGAGGAATTTTATGAGAACCAGAACAAAAATAGCCAAAAATTTTGGAAAAGAAGAACAAAATTGGAGAACTCTCATTTTTCAACTTCAAAACTTACTATAATGCAACAGCAATTGAACAGTGGAATAGTATCATAAGGAGAGACATACAAACAATGGAATAGAACTGAGATTTCAGAAATAAACTCATATATTCATGGTTAATTGACTTTTGACAAGAGTGCTAAGACCATTCAATGGAGGAAAGAAAATCTTTTCCACAAGTGGTGCTGGGAAAACTGGTTATTGATATACAAGAAAATGAAGTTGGGCCCCTACCTCATGGTATATGCAAAATTAACTTGAAGTAGATTAAAGACCTAAAGCTAAGAGCTAAAATTATATGACTCTTAGAAGAAAATAGCTATAAATACTTATGACATGGGCTTAAGCAATGGTTTCTTAGGTATGAAACAAACAAACAAAAAGCAACCAAAACAATAACTTGGATACCTTCAAAATCAGAAACTTTGTACTTCAAATGACACTATTAAAAAAGTGAAAATACCTACAACCCAAGTGACTTGGGAGGTGGAGGCAAGAAGATCACAGGTTCAAGGCTAGAGGCAGCCTATATAACTTAGAGAGACCGTGTCTCAAAATAAAAAGGAAAAAATGGGCTGAGGGTGTGGCTTAGTAGAGCAGTTGCAAAATCATTCATGAGGCCCAGATTTCAACTCCCCATTAATGATGAGAAAAAAAAAAAAAAAGCAAAAATACAACTTACAGAATGGGAAAAACTATTTGCAAATCATTTTGTGTTAAAAGTCTGCTATCCAGCATAAATAAGTTCTATAACTCAGCAGCAACAATGACAACAACCCCCCAAAACAACCTGATTGAAAAATGGGCAGAAGACTTAAACAGACATTCTTTTCAAAGAAGATATATAAATGGCCAAGAAGCACACGAAACGATGCTTAACCTCACTGGTCATTGTTGTCGTTAGGTTCCATTGAATAGAGTCCAACTCATAGTGACCCTATGTACAGCAGATCAAAATACTTCCTGATTCTGTGCCAGGCACATGATCTTATTTATGTTTAAGCCCATTGTTACAGACACTGTGTCAATCCATCTGGTGGAGGGTTTTCCTCTTTTCCGTTGACCTGCCACTCTCCCAAACACAATGTCTTTCTCCAGGGATTGGTCTCTCCTGACTACATGTCTGAAATATGTAAGACACAATCTGGCCATCCTTGCTTCCAAGGAGCACTCTGGCTGCACTTCTTCTAGGACAGATCTGTTGGTTCTTTTGGCAGTCCATGGTATATTCAATAGTCGTCTCCAGCACCACAATTCAAAAGCATCAATTCTTTTCCTGTCTCCCTTGTTCAATGTCCAGCTTTCACAACTATATGATGTGACTGAAAATACCATGGCATGAGTCAGACGCACCTTCGTCTTCAATGTAACATCTTTGCTTTTCAATACTCTAAAGAGATCTTTTGCCACAGCTTTTCCTAGAGCAATGTGTCTTTTGATTTCTTGACTGCTGCTTCCACAGGTGTTGATTATAGAGCCAAGCAAAACAAAATCTTGGACAACCTCAATCTTTTCTCCGTTTATTGTGAAGTTGCATACTGACCCAGTCATAAGGATTTTTGTTTTGTTGATGTTTAGTTGCAACCCATAGTGAGAGCTATGATCTTTGATCTTCATCAGTAAATGTTTTAAATCCTCTTCACCTTCAGCAAGCAGAGTTGTGTCATCTGCACAATGCAGGTTGTTAATGGGGCTTCCTGGTCATTAGGAAAATGCAAACTGAGTTTGACAGCTCAGCAGCTCAGGGTTTCCCTCTTGGCCAAGTGTCCTTCCCCCAACAACCCAAGGAATCTACAACTCACAGAATACCATTTCTCAGCTCTCAGCAATGCATATAGGGCCCAGGGCAGGAGACTATTGAACAGAATCAGTGAATCAGCTCTGGCTTCTAGGGCAGGACACTGTTGGAGAGAATCAATCAGTGAATCAGCTCCGGATTCTAGAAATAAGTTGGCTGTTATACACACTGGCTCTATGACAACTGGTAGCCCCTTTCCCTGATGACACCCTCATAATTTACCCAGCAAACATTTTGTGAGGACCTGCTCAACCCCTCTAAGTGATGACCCTATGGTTGAGAACCATGGTCGAGGGGAAAATAGACATGGGATCAGATAGAGATGTCCCCACAGGGTTGGTGTGACCAGTATAGACGAACCAGGTGGAGCTCCGTCTCCCAGTTCCACCTGACTTCCTGCCAGATTCACTGGGTTGAGAGCAGCGCTGGCTGGGCCTGGCCCTGATAAGCTTCAGCACTTCTCTGGGCTTGAGTGGCCTCAATTTGTTCCTGTCTAGGTCCTCCCCGGGGGCTGGGATTTAGCTCAGTTGGTAGAGTGCTGTGCTGCAGTCTCTGAGGTCCTGAGTTCAATTCCCAGCACCACAAAAATGGGAGAAGGGCCTGGCAATCCACTCCCAAGGCAATCCCGAAACAGTCAGCCATTGAAAACCCTATGAGGGTCACTATGAGTTGGATACCAACTCGACGGCACCTAACAACAACAACAACAGGTCCTCCCCATGGGTTATACCTGCCATGGGCCTCACTGGACCACAGAGCTACCCTTCTTTCCTTTAGACCTTGCCACGTCTGTCCCCTCCACCCTATCCTGAAACCACCCACCTGGGAAGTAGATTGATGGGGACCCTCCCCCACTCATCATGACCACCCCAACCCCTCCAAGATTGCAAAGTTCAGAGCTGTGGCCTCTCTTTTCCTTCCCACTCCCTACTCTGTTTATGCCATAGTCAGGCTTGACATTTGGCGCGTCAGCCCTGATTTCCTTCATGGTTGCCAAGCACAGAGGAGCCCAGCAGAGCACAGAGATTCGACCAGTGCTCTGGCCACTCCTCCCCAGCCATCCTTCTTAATATACATGAGATGCTCAAATTACGATGTTTTATTCTAATGACAAAGAGTATAACAAGCACAGGAAATGGCCTGGCATTAATCTCCACTCCATCTTGTGGCAGTGACTGCAATGAAAATGAGAAATAGTTTAAGCTTAACCCATTCCCATTACAATCATAATTACATCTTGTGGTCATTCTTAGATTCTAGCAGAACCCAACTGCTCTCCATGTCAATTTGAAAGATACAGACAGCCCTTAATTTTTTCTCCAGCATTCATTTGCCCAGCCATCTGCTGAGGGCTGATCCTTGGGAAGCTGAAAATTAGGCGTAAGGAACTTATCTGTTTTATGTTTAAATGGTTTGGCACAGACCTGCTAAACATCTGGAGAAATGTAATTTACATCCATGTGCCTCAAAACACATCGAATCCAGCAACCGATTTATCTTTCCAATAATATGTTTAATGGAATACTGAAATTTGGGCCCTGCTTATGCAGCTAATGACACTGAGAGCTAAGCAAGAAGCATCCAGAATGGCAAGAGGGGAGGAGCGGGGACCAAACCTTGCTAAGGACGATCCCCTCAGTTCATGAGCCGTTACTGGCACGCCGCTGGCTATGGCCCTGTATATGCTGTGCAGATAATACACACCAGGAGAGCAACACGCGCTGGGCGTTGCAGTGTTCCTCTGCAGCTGTTGCATAACACGTCTAGTTACCAATAAGGACTTTAACCAATGGTTCACTCGTTCTTTTTGTGTCTACTTATTGAGCACCTATGGTGTGCTGCCTGCAGCCGTAGCCCTGTGGCATCCGATCCCATCAGATCTCGGAAGCTAAGCAGGGCCGGGCCTGATTAGTATCTGGATGGGAGACCGCCTCGGAACACCAGGTGCTGTAGGCTTGGGAGAAGGACCTGGAAACCCCCTCCCAAAAAATCAATCTGCCATTGAAAACCCTATGAACAGCAGAGAAGCACTGACAATAGTGTTTCCTCTGTTGTACAGAGGGTCACTATGAGTCGGATACCGACTCGACGGCACCTAACAACAACAAAAACATGGTGTGCTAGCTGTTGTTCAGGAGCTAGAAATGCAAAGACAAATGAAACCGAGTCCTTGCTTTTAGGGGCTCCCTGTCTGAGGGGCAACCAGAGAGTATGACATAGCGCAGAAGCCTAGAGGAGTAAGCAGGGGGTGGGTAGGGATGACCCTGTAGCCTCCCAGCATCTTGGCTTAGTCTCCTCTAGTTATGAGGAGTAGGTAAGTCATGCAGCCTCTCGGGGCCTCAGCTTCTCCTTATTTATTTGTTTAGCAGTACTGAGTCGTAGGACCCAGGGGCTGGCACATGCCAGGCAAATGCTCCTCCATTGGGCTGTACCTCCATCTTCCTTTTTATTTTTTATCTTGAGGCAGTCTCACTAAGTTGTGCAGGCTGCCTCTGACCTTGAACCTGTGATCCTCCTGCCTCTGCCTCCCAAGTCGCTGGGATTACTAGTGCATGCCATGGTGCCCAGCCTAACTCCTCCATCTTTAAATGAATCTACTTGGGCTGTGGAGAATGAAAGTGGATTGTGGAGAAAGTGGTTAGTAGAGATCCTGGTGTCTGCTAAGTGCCCACTGAGGTAGGGGACACAGTGGCTTCCTAGAGGTGTCCTGCTGGGTAGAGTTGACAGGGCTTTACCTGGAGTAGTGGCAGGATGCCTGCAGTCGTAGCCCTGCAGCATCCGATCCCGTCAGATCTCGGAAACTAAGCAGGGTCATGGCTGGTTAGTACTTAGATGGGAGATCGCTTGGGAACACCAGATACTGTAGGCATGGGAGATAGACCTGGCAACCCACTCCCAAAAATCAATCCGCCATTGAAAACCCTATGAACAGCAGAGAAGCACTGACAACAGTGTTTTGCCTGTTGTACGTAGGGTCACTATGAGTCGGATATGAACTTGATGGCACCTAACAACAACAACAACAACAGTGGCGGGATATGTGTTTGGTGAGCTATGAGGTTGTGAGAGAGTGCTCTGGTGTGGTTGGCCGGAGGAGAGCAGGGCGGCAGGAAGGGCTGGATTCTATGGTCTCAGGTGCTTTGGTGAGGAAATTGGACTTTGCCCTGGATGCCATAGGAGCCTTCCAGTAGGGAGACAGAGGAGATGAGATGAGCAGATTTGCCTTTTAGAAGCATCATTCTGGCTGCAAAATGGAGAATGAGTCCTCCTGATTGCAGGCAAGACTAGGGGCCCAGAGATCATGGGGATCATTCCAAAGTGAACCTCCAAGGAGGGATTTTTTTTTTTTTTCAGTGCTGGGAGATTGAACCCAGGGTCTTGCTCATGCTAGGCAAGTACTTTACAACCGAGCTACACCCCCAGCCCAGGATTTTGCTTTATTACGGACGATGTTTGACATAGTTTTATTTAAGTTAGTTTTTTGAGAATTCCGTCTCTTGGACCTGACTATATCAAAACATCTCTTATGTCAGCATGTTTAGCCCAGCTCAGTGGACAGGGAGGCAGGTTGGATTATTATTATTTTTTATTTTTTTATTTTTGCAGTACTGGGGTGTTGAACCCAGGGCCTCGCGCTTGCATGCTTTTGCAAGTGCTGGATCACTGAGCTGCACCCCAGCCCAATTTTTTTTTTTAACATTTTTTTGAGACAGGGTCTCTCTAAGTTACGCAGACTGCCTCTGGTCTTGAACTTGCGATCCTCTTGCCTCTGCCTCCCCAGCTGCTGGGATTACAGGCGTTCACCACCATGCCTGGCTCCCAGGTTGGATTTTCAATGCAGGCTGTCACTCTGGGTGAGGACTGGAGAGCGGTGCTAAGAGCCAGGGCAGCAGAGCCTGGCATTTTGGAAGCCCTTCCCTTGTCCTCCGTAGAACCTCACCCTGTCCAGGAGCAGAGTCTACATAGACAATGAGGTGTTGGGATGGCGCCAGGCTACCCTGGCCTCCTAGCCTGTGTGGCCTGGGTGCCTGTGGATTTCTCTAAGCCTCCCTTGCCTTATCTCTAAGTGAGACACAGAGAAGAGCCGGGCAGTGCTTGCTGGAGGGTGGGTCTCCCAGTGTGCCACCCCTGGCATCTCTCCCTGACTCACGGAGCCACCTTCCCCATGGCTCACAGTAGAGCCTGTCAACATGTGTGTCCGTGCTCACCTGCCTTGGTGCTACTGGCTGATCCTACTTTCCACTGGGCTTACTATTTCTTTGTTGGAAAGAAGGGCCAGGTACATTGTCTGGACGTTGCAGACATGGCTTTTGTATTTTCAATTGGTATTTTAACGTGCAATGTTGGGTCTCCTAACACTGTTTAAAAATAAAGTCACAGAGACAGACAGGGAGGTTGGCAAAGGAAACGGGACCCATAGATGCTCACCGAAGAAGAAAACACCGTGATGAAACTGGAAACATAAATCCACATTTGCCTCTAGAACTGGCCAGGAAATGGGACCAGTGCTAATTGATATGGTGGATCCTTGCCCGGACCCATGGTCGCACTAGGAACCCGGGCCCTTGCCTGGGTGTCTTCCCCCAGCCCTGCGTCATACTCCACTCACTGTGAGCTGCAGCCGTGCGCTTGGCAGCTCTTAATAGGCAGTCGAATTAGATCTGACCTTTGCAATTGTGGCTTTTTTCAAAAAAAATTATTAAATTTAAAAATGGTTAAATCTCAAATGAGCTGAAATCTTTTGTACAAAAAACCCCCCGTCTATCATTGCCTTTGTCCACAAAATATATTTAACCTCAACCACATAATTAAAGCCAGCAAATCCACCAGGCGCTCCGGGTTTATTATGTGCGCAGAGCGCCTGGCTGCTCTCATCTGAAAAGGACAGCGTCGCTTCCCTCGCAGGCATTTTCCCGAGTCGCTTGGCAAAAGCGGCAGCAGGAAGTCCAGTCTTATCTGGAACAGCTTCCACTTTACCCCCGGCCCCTCCTCCACCCGCAGAAAATGCTTCGCCATTAGAGAGAAATGCCGGACAAAGGACAGTTGGCCAGGCGGGCTGTGCATTCTGGGGGAGAGTACCTGTGACTGGCAGGGATCTGCAGGGCCCAGGGCATCGTCGTCCATCCCCCAAGCTAAGGCCCAGCCTCAAATCCTCAGCTTCAGTTTCCAAGAAGGGCAACGAGGGGTCTGCAAAGGTCCAATGACGTATGACGTGTATAATCGTAATTCTGAATAAGAGCCTGAGAATTGAGGCTGCGCCAAGGAAAGCGTAAAGGGCGCTACGTCCCAAGGCTGCCAGGGGTACGTCAGGGTTTGTCTCTCTGCTGCTTATTTGATGAATGGATTTGGCAAGTCATTAAGCCATTTTGAGCCCCAATTTTCTTATTTATAAAATAAAATAAAATAAAATAAAATAAAATAAAATAGATCTCTACTGAGCAAGAGAATGGTGGGTTTAAATGAGATAACGTGTCAGATCTTTAGCACAGAACCCAGCACAGAGAAATCAGTAGCTATTCTCCCTTCTTTTCATTTTCTTCCTCCTCCTTTTTTTCCTCCTGGAAAGCAAACTGTGAAAATAGCCAAATAAATTGTGGGTGCATGGAGGGAATGCCTGCTCTACAAATGTCAGGACAGATAATAAAGTTACATATAAAGTCACTGTGATAATGCAGTACTGGCCCAACAGATAAAAATCTAATGGAAACGGCTTGAGAGCAGGCGAGGCACCGATTGCATTGTAGTCCATTGAGAAAAAGTATGGGCCACTCCATAAAAGTGTTGGGAATATTGGTTAACCATGCTGGGGAAATGAAACAAGATCCCTACCTCACACCAGAAACAAAAATTATTCCCAAATAGATTAAATGTGAAAGGTAAAACTCAAACACTTTAAAGAAGAGAAGAGAGGAGACTATCTCCTGACTCAGGGTTTCTTAAGCAAAACACAAACAGGTTGATGAACCTATATTAAAATTTGAAACTCCTTTAGCAAAAATTTGGACAAAATGCTTGTCACATATATGACAAAAGATTAGCATCCAGCATATAGACAAATGAGAAACAGTAAGAAAAGATCCAATAGAAACACAGTCGAAAGACCTGAATAGACATTTTATGGATGACCGATTAATATATGAAAAGATGCTCAACCTCAGTTGTAATCAGGAAAATGCAAGTTAAAGCCACGATGGCATGCCAAAGTCTGCCCAAACCATGCATGGGCGAAGATGTGGAGAATGGAATCTCATGTATGTTGCTGGTGAGAAAGAACAATGAAAACCACTTTGGGAAAGGAATTGGTATTATCTTGTACAGCTGCCCACACACACACACATACACACACACACACTCCCTACAACCCAGCAGCCCCACTCCAAGGTGTATATCTGAGAGAAGCTCTCATTTGTGTGCAGCAAGGGTCTGATAAGAATGCTTATGGTAGCTCCATGGGTAAAAGCCACACATTGGAACCACCCTAATATCTACTGATAGAAGAACAGATAAATATACTATGGAACGTTATAACATAGGGAACCTGATGAGCTACAGCTAGCTTCAGACACCTGCATGGATCTTTGAAACACAATACTGAGGGAGGAAAGCAGTGCGCAGAGGACCACACAGAGCAAAATGTCATTTCTGTAGAGCTCAAAACCCAACAACACTAAAGAGCATTGCTTTGTTGTTGTTGTTTGTTTGTTTGTTTGTTTTGCGGTACTGGGGGTTGAACCCAGGGCCTCGCACCTGCATGCTTTGCAAGTGCTGGACCACTGAGCCACACCCTCAGCCCATTTTTTTTTTTTAACTTTTTGAGACAGGGTCTCACTAAGTTCCGCAGACTGCCCCTGGTCTCAAACTTGTGATCCTCCTGCCTCTGCCTCCCAAGCCGCTGGGATTACAGGCGTGCGCCACTGCGCCCTCCTCAAAGAGCATTGTTTAGATGAAGGAATGATATGTTCGAAATTCAGTATCCTGAGTACCCCTTTAAAGAGAGAATGAGTCTGGATGGAGCAAAAGGGTAGCAGCACCAGCATTGGGACTGCTCGGTGTCTCTAGTCGAGAAATGGTTTCACCATTGTTGTTGTTAGGTGCCGTCGAGTTGAATCCGACTCATAGCGACCCTCATAGGGTTTTCAATGGCTAACTGTTTCAGGATTGCCTTGGGAGTGGATTGCCAAGTCCTTCTCCCATTATTTGCGGTGCTGGGAATTGAACTTGGGTCCTCAGAGACTGCAGCGCAGCACTCTACCAACTGAGCTAGATCCCAGCCCCGTTTCACCATGGGCATAGTTAAAAGCAAAAATAGAATCAGGGCAGTGGAGAAGGGCTTGGGGTGGGACAAGCTACAGCTTCAGTCTCAGCTGGCTCTTGGAAGGTGGGGAGGGAGGAGAGGCCTGGGCAGTGTCACTAAAGGGGCCCAGCCCGTGCTGGGGGAGAGATGATGTGAGGCTTGCGAGGAGTTGTAGGCCTGTTCCGATAGCCACGCCTCCAGCCACATGCTGGGGAGAGGGGAGCCAGGGCTGGGAAGGGGTGCTCTTCAGGTGTGGACGTATGTGGGGAACCCAGCCCGGGGTGCCAAGGGATACAGTTTTGCCAAGTGAGTTCTTCCCGGGTTTCTCTTCCTACGTTAAGTCTGCTATGAGTGCCGTGCAGTGTATGCTTTTCTTCAACTCTGCTGTGAAGAATGTGAAGAATAAAGCAGCTCGGGTGGGCGAATGTCCGTGAGCTTTGGCCTCCGGGCAGCTCCTCTGTCTAGAAGGATGTGGAGCTAGCTGTGAGAAGGAGGCCCTGGAATGTTCTGATCTCTAAGCTACGGGCGTAGCGGCTCTTAGGCATAGGCAAAGGGAGAGCGAGTCTGCCAAAATGCCCATCGTTCAAGACTTATCAATAAGGGGAAGTAAAATAATTAAAATGTAGACTCTCCTGTCAATTCTAGGGCGTGTGTGAGGGTTCTTCACCCCATGACGTTAGGGCTAGGCCCCCGCAGGGAAATGTGGGGGACTGTCCCTGTCTGCCCTCCATATAATGGCCCTGAGGAATGTGGCCAGTCCCTTGTCTCCATAGCACATGGATTAACCCTCCCACAATTCGCACTGAGCGGCGGCCAGGACTGCCTTTTGTGGACCTGCTACGGCATTGCCATGACCTGGAAATAATGGGTCAGTGAATGTTTGAAGTTCGGTGTGTTGTTTTCTTATTTGTTTATTCAGAAAATCTCAGTTTGGTTTCTGTTCCTGGTCACTTAGCAAAACTCCTCAGTTTGATCTGCTGTCTTTTATGACAGAGGTACAGGGCCTCCGACAAGCAGAAGGCAAAAGGGCCTTGCTCTTCTGCTTCGGTGGCACCGTTCAAACCACATTTTATTTTATTTTTTGCAGTACTAGGGGCTTGAACCCAGGGACTCCAGAATGTTAGGCAAATGCTCCCCTGCTGAGCCTCTTTTCCGTTTTTTATTTTTTGAGACAGGGTCTTGCTAAATTGCAAAGGCTTCCTCGGGCCTCAAACTCACGATCCACCTGCCTTAGCCTCCTGAGCTGCTGGGACTATACGCCTGGCTGAAATCAATTTTAAAAATGCCACCCCATGGAAATCACCAACAGGGCTTAGCAGGAGGAGCTCATTGCCCAAGACCTTAATTTGGCCGACATTAGGGATTTCACTACTTACCATGAAGTTAAACTGAATTCTGTTCCTCCTTCTCTGATTTCCCCATCACCTTCCATACTTAAGATTATTTAAAAAATCTCTGCCGCTAATTGATCTGAGCAAGGATCAAGGAATGAAGATAATATCTGGCGAACAGCAGGTGCATTTTAATCGCAAGGCCTAATTGGATCATGGGCTGGGATTTAGCTCAGTTGGTACAGGGCTGCGCTGCAGTCTCTGGGGTCTTAAGTTCAATTCCCAGCACCGCAAAAATGGGAGAAGGACCTGGCAATCCACTCCCAAGGCAATCCCGAAACAGTCAGCCATTGAAAACCCTATGAGGGTCGCTATGTGTCAGATACCGACTCGACGGGACTCGACGGCACCTAACAACAACAACAACAACAATTGGATCATGCGTGGCTTCCCTGTGCTTTACAAAGACAAGGTTTTTAATCCCTGTAATGTCACAGTGTGGAAAGCCTTGGCCTCCCACCCCCTATGAAACCTTACAGTTTCCTATTGCTTACAATATGGAAAAGGTAACAACACTGTGCTGCTAGCACACGCATGGAGTCTAAACAGCTCAGAGGCACTGCATACCTTTGAAGTGATGAAGCCACGTTTGTTGTTACCGCATTAAATACAGGAAGGACCTTGGATCATTAAATGCGAAGATCTCTTTTCCAGTTGCCTCCAGACCATGGGGAGACCTGCTTTTCTTTCCCTTCACAGTTGGCTTGAGACCCAGGAGGACAGGCAGAGCAACTCAGAAAACCAGTTGGCTTCTAATTGTGTCTTTACAGCCAACTAGGCTACCAAAATGATTGTCTTTTTCTCTCCGAGCCTTACTGACCTGTGGCTAATGAGATTTGTGCTTCGATTAGTTGTAGAACATAAATTAGCTAATCAATGGCAATGAATTCACATTATTTCTCCGACACGAGTTCCACTGCAGTGATCTGTAGGTAATATTCAGATCAATTTCAAATACTCAGAAGGCTTCTGTTTCCATGGCATGCTGCAAGCTGCTAGCAGTGGTAGCTCCTTGGCCGATGACGCTGAGGCTAGACCTCCATGATACACCCGCCTCTCACTGGCTTTGAGAGCTTCACAGATTGCCTGGTCTTCCTTCACATACAGCAAAGGGACACCAGGACTCTACAAAAATCTGTTTGCAAAAATATAGGAAGATCTGCAAAGGAAATCAAGAATCAGAAAGGCTAATTTCAGGCTTTTAAGGTGGAAACTTTTCAAAGAGCGAGGTCCTCGGCCAGTGCCTTCACTTTTTAGCACGGGAAGCCTGTCTTCGCGCTTTGCTGCGATTGTCTCGGCTGTACAATTAACCGGCATCTTGGCATAAAATGTGGAAATTTGTACAGTCTTCCAGGCATCTGTGGGCTTTATGGTACAAGTTCTGTTAGTACTGAAGCCACAGAAAATTAAATGTTCCCCAAAGAACTTCCAGATGTGCTTTATTCTAATAGGGTCATTATACAGTAAATTAAAAAGCAGGGTAAATGGAACTGTAAAATTTAAATTACTCTAAAACCACATCTCTTTGCTTTGAGCATTCATTTGTGGGGTTGCATTTGCAATAAATGTGAATTAGGCTTCTACAATAACTGTTAATCATATATTTATAAAATAGTAATGAGGAAATGAATAGCAGAGTAAGACAGCTGCACATTTCTCTAATAGTATGTCAACTGTGAACATAATAAGATGTGGAACATTGTTTGGTGCCGGGCCGATAATACAGCTGAATCTAAGAGATCGCTTCAGCCTCTTAACTTTACATGAAATTATACATAAAATCCATAAAAGCCCATCATAATGCATTATGCCTCTGAATCACATTCAATATTTTTCTTCGCTTTGATTTTCTGAAATGAGCTCTACTTTCAC
>VMDO01025309.1:0-28432 GCA_007922755.1 Pedetes capensis
AGTGAAGTATTACATAAGCCATTAAATGATGTGATCTTTTATATAAAATTCCTTATCTTTCTTACTCTATAGTTTTAAAATATGCTTATTAGCTATTTATTCTTTCTGTACAGTTTTTATGTTTGTTTTTATCTTATCTTTTCATTTTTAGGTCTTAATTTTGTTTAACAACTTTATGTTTGGATTGTTGTATTTATTTGTTTGTTTGTTTGTTTATCTGTAGTATTGGGAGCTGAACTCAGAGCTTCATGCAAATGTCTTGCATGCACTTTACCACTGAGCTGCACCTCTAGCCCTCTTTTTAAAATTTTTTATCTTGAGACAGACAGGGTCTCCCTAAATTATTCAGGCTTCCTCTAGCCTCAAATCTCAGATCCTTTTGCCTCTGCCTCTTGTGTCACAGGGATTACAGGTGAGCACTACTGCACCCAGATGGATTTTTAAGTCTATTTTCAAATTTGTGGTTTTCCACATGGAAGTTTAATATGCTTGATATATAGTTTTTCTTTCACTTTTCATATGGAAATATATTTTTAATATGAATATATATACTCAAACTGATATTTAAATGTATAATTGCTTCCTTTGTTGTAATTTTTAACATCTTTTCATACCACTAAATTACATATGCGTGAATTTTATATTTTTAGTCCTGTTATTCTGATTAATAATTTTCATATGCTGAGAATTTCTTTTGATTCATGTTTTGCAAAATCATAATGATATTGTGGCAATTTTTGTCAAAAATCTTCATGAAATAATCCATTCCTTTTTGCAAATTTGAAGTGCAACATTTATATTTTTGTATATACTAAATTTACTTCTGAAGATTTTCTATTAATGCATTTAGTTTCTTTACATCAACAGCAAACCATTGTTTTGTTCTCACTGCTGCATATAGCTATTAAAAATGGGCCACAGGTGAATTTCACTATGATGAAAGTCAATGAACCAGTCACCTAAACAATCACAAAATTACTGTATGGCAAGAGAGGGGAGCAGAGTGTCCCTGAGTGAAACATATTTCTTGAGATTCTTACTTTCCTTTCTTCTTCTCCTCCTTCCCTACAGAACTTAACCAGGTATGTGGGTGTTCAGGATGTGAGAAAGGTAAAGAATCCAATCTCACTGTCTTAGTTTTGTGTGTGCTGCTAAAACAGAATACCACAGATGGAGTAATTTATAAAGATGACAAAATTATCATGGAAACTACAAGATCAAGTTTCTAGCATCTGCCATGGGCCTTCTTACTGTGCTCTCCTCCACCTGACAGAACATGGAAGAACAAAGGAAGACAAATACTGGGTCCTTATATGATAGAAAAGAAAGCAAACCCACTTCCACAAGCCTTTTATAATAGAATTTTTCTGTTCATAAGGACTTTGACTTCCTTAGATAAACTTCCCAAAAGACCCCACGTCCAAATACTGTTGCACTGAAGATTGAGTTTCCAACACTTGATGTTTGAAGAGGAAAAAAACATTCAGGCCATGCCCCTCATCATTACAAAGAGGTGTGCTGCTAGACACACCCCAGAGGCAATAACAAGATACAGGAGCACAGGTTTAGGTCATATCTGCTCAGTAAATGAACAACTCCCATAAGCCTCCCCAGAGGGCTGCTGGACTCAAGAACATTGATCTAGACAAACCAGCTCAAATTTGTTCTGCACATAGATCTTCATCACCCCTTGTCTAGCTCGTGAACTTGTAACATAATTGTAAAAGGGAACTATAGAGATTGACATTATATATTACACACCATGCACAAGTTGTTAAATGTCCCTAAGCCTCAGTTGCTACATCAGTGAGATGAATTTGCTCTTTTGCATCTCTGAGCCTTTGAATCAGATTTGTCTCTTAATTTGTCAAATAACTGAATATTAACTTATTTGAATATGTGATGGGGTGAGACAATGAGGGAGCCTTTGTCATAGATGCTGGAGGTACACCAGATTTGTTTTCACCCACTGTATTAAATTTATTTGCTTTTTATTTATTTTGGTATCAACAGCTCGTAGTACCGATTTCTACTAAGAATTTAATAAGTATTTAACAAAGGATTTTCCATCATAACAAATAAAACTTCATATATTCTTAAACCATGGAGGTCCCCATCCCTTACCAAGTGAGAGCACTTTGACCTTTTCTGATTACCCAAGAAGTTCTGGTGTTTCAGAAGATTTCCATTTGTAGTTTGAGAAGCACAAAGGACAAGAATAATGTCTGTACAAGGAACAGAGATGAGAAGGGAAGCTATCATATGATCAGGTGCTGTTTTTATAATCTCTTACACTGTCACAAAGTAGAGAAAAGAATGAATCTGTGTGAATTGTTAAAGCAGAGAGATCTACAAATTTTCTACAGAATACAAGTGTACTCAGGGGACTATATCCCTAAAATGAGAATATTCATCTGTTGTGATCTTAATACAAAATTACTGAAGCTAAGATCACGTTTGTCAGGCCCATCAGAAAATTTAAATGAAAAGACAGTGCAAACACAATGTCCAAATGAAATAAAGGACAATCTCTGTATTTGTGAGCTCATGACTTCTACTCTTCAGTATTTATTATCAATATGACATGTGTTCAAATGATTGGTACTCCTTTGGGTTACTTCAGACCCACTTGCTTCATGTTCTCAATCTAGTAGAGTCCTGTCAATGGCCCTAGGCTGAGAATATAGCTTTGTAAAGGGAGAGGTTTGCAAATTAAAGAAGGTTTCTACCTACATATTAGCTCCTCATTTGTATCTCCTTCCTGACATAATGAGAATGAAAACAGTAGGTGAAGCAAAATGAGAATTTTGGATTTTCCTGAGTTATTTGACTTTAGAAGGAAAACAATGCACAATTTTTGCTTGCCCCATTCTACAAATATTTATGAATTTTATCCTCCATGAAAATAATATGCATATGTTTATATGATAGGAATACAAGTTATTATGAGATTTGATGTGATATAATGTGAATATGAAAATAAAAAATATGATTAAAGTATATCTTTCAGGACTACTTTTAATGTCAGTTGTTGTTACAAGAACCCAATACTGGTAACACTGCCAATATGTGAAAAACATAGAGATGGTGTTGACCATTCCACAAAGAAATCTTTGATCTTCAGATCAATTGTTCTTAAAGTTAAAGTTAAATACCATAGTAACTAGTACAAGTTGGAAATCAGCAACAATGTGGAAATATATAATTAGCAGCTTGAAAAGTCTAATGGACATTATTGTAGATTGGCCTGAGGACCAGGTGATAGCCAAACATTCTTGGTCAATCATGCAATGTAGGCTATTAGATTTTGTGCCATTCAGAGGAGTCACTTGGACAAGTGGAGAGAACAAGATTTGTGAACCATGTTTAACCTACTTATTTTTGAACACTATTTCCTAAAACTATGTGTGTATGTGTATATATTTGCACTAGTTTTCAAAGTATAATACACCCTGTATGAATAGTGGTTTTGATTTAAAAACAAAATTAATAACTACAAAAAATTAACTTATAGGTGAAAGTAAATTTGTCAAACCCAAGTCATAATCTCAATCTTATGCAGCTGTTTAGATTTCACATAAAATAAACTCTTTTTAAAAATAGCTTGAAAATTTTAAATCAAAGTTTGTGAATTACCATTTGATAAATCAGATCTTTAAAGAATATACTTTCCAATATATGATCTTATTGCACAGGAAGTAAGTTTAATTTCCTCTTAACATACATGCTGCAGAAATTATTGAGATATCTGTTCTTTTTCCTCTCCTTTCTCTTCCTTTTGTAATATTCTTTTTCTCCATTAAAATGAGCATAAAATATACCTGCAGCTGATATAATATTAGATCAGGAACAGTTTTATTTTCAAATTTTGATAAGTAGAAGCTCATGTCTTTTATTGGGGGGGGTGTGGTTTTGGAGACAGAGTCTTGCTATGTGGCCCTGGCTGACCTGGAACTTGCTATGTGGGCCAGGCTAGTCTTGAGCTTGCATCAATTCTCCTGTCTATGTCTCCTGAGTGTTGGGATTACAGGCATGCACCACCATGCCAGGCTCTGTCTTTTTTCTTTCACTGACAACTTAATTATCTTTTACTCTTAATCGCTTTACAGCTCATTTTCTACCTTGATTTTGTACTTTATATAAGAGAAAGAGATTCCTGTGATTTAAAGGAAAATATCTCTTTTAGAGCCTGCCAGCCATACCACTGTGGTATCCAATTCTGTCAGATCTCAAAAGCTAAGCAGAGTCTGACCTGGTTAGTATGGTTAGTACTTGGATGGGAGACTGCCTGGGAACACCAGGTGCTAAAGACTTGGGAGAAGAACCCAGCCACCCACTCCCAAAAAACAATCAGCTTTTGAAAACCCTATGAATAGCAGAAAAGTACTGACAATGGTGTTTCATCTGTTGTATATAGGGTTGCTATGAGTTGGACACCGACTTGACAGCACCTAACAATTACATCTTTTTAAGAAGTAACTGAAGGTTATAATATTAAGACATGAGGACATTCCATAATTTGTATTCTTTTTGTTAGAAAATATGTTTCATTTTACTTCAAATAGTTTTATCTGAGAAAGACTTAAAGAATTTTCTCAATGTTGGGCAAACAAAAAGCCTCTCAGTGTGTAGCTAACATGATCTTGTCTTCAGCAGCTTTCACTTGCAATCTTATCTTTTGAGATAAATGTTTAGCATCAGGATGAGCATTCCACGGCATTTGTTTCCCAACAATTCATCAATTCCACATATTGAGATGTGACTCAAAAAGTGCTTAAATCATTTCATCTGACCATCTTGCTTCAAGAATGGGAAATTTACTCCAATTCTAATCTACATTAGAGGATCTTGCTATTCTAAGTGTGACTTAAAAGAAATAGCTACAAGAACTATAAAAGCATAGTCAGAGAAGCTGGATTTCACAACCATTAGTTGGCATTATTAATGGGTTGAAGTTTATAACAGGCCTCAAGAGGTAGCAATCACTCTGAATAAAAGAGAAAACAAATTCCAAGGTGAACTATTGACATTGTATTTTAGATTTATTGTGTCTCTTCTGATCGTCTTTGAAATTTAACTGTTGGCACATCATATGTGGAGGATATTTTTTCTATTCCAATTCACATTAGCTATTAGACAATGTATTAAAAACTATATAGCATTTATTATAGCAATTTCATAACCACAGAACAATGCTGTACCTGAGACCAAATCATCAGTGAACCTCATTTGATGTACTACGTGGCCTAGCTGCTAGACAGAGACAGTTCTTCTCCCTTTATTTCCCAGTAGTAAACTCATACATATGCTGAAGAGTCTTATGTATTACAGTCAGTCCTCTGTGTCCCTGTTCCATCACTGGAAGTTTCCTCTACTGTCTGTATTTCCATATATTCATATCCTCTGATTACCAATTCTAAAGTATTTACTCTACTTCTATTATGGTTGTACTCTTTAGATAATCAAAAATCTTATTTATAATCCTCTGCCATTAAGTAACCTTATTTTTAGTAAACAATAAACTATTAGTATCTCTGGATTAATAAAATCATATGGATATTTGGTCTGTTAAACTGAACTAAGAATATACATTTTAAAAAAATCTACTTGAGTACCTACTAGTCACTGTGATAATTTTTGAAACTATGCCTTATCTTTGAAAATACACCTTTCCTATGTGAAGAACACTTTTTTCATCTTTAAAAAATTAATTCTTTTCCCTCCTAGACCCTACCTGTATCTGCCCTCATTATAACTGATGACTCCCTGTACTATTTCTGGTCTTATATAGCAGTAACACAAATTAGAATTATTGGTTTATCTGTTTACTTCCAATCCTAGATAATGAGCCCACTGAATGCAGGATACTCCATCCTTGGAAAATAGAACGCATCAAATAAATGTCTATAGAAAGAATTGATTAATGAATCACATGTAATTGGTTATTAGGTGTGATTTATGAGGATATCCTATAGTCTAAAACACTCCATTTAAAAAGATCTTTCAAATTCTGGAATCATTGAAGTAGATAGAAAGTCAAAAATTTCTAATTACAAAAATCACTAAGGAAAAATCCCCAAAAGAATTTCCAATAATATGTTAAAAGATAAAGAAGCAGAAATGAATGCCTATGTTGTTTTCATTTTTATTCTTTTAGTTTGTGTACTTATTAGTATTAAAATATAGTCTAAACTGTGACATTATTCTTTTCTGCTTTCCACATAAATGTATTAGATTTAAACTAAAAGTCACCAGCAATGACAACAGATAAAACTTGAAATTGGAAAGTATTAAGCTGATGATACTAGAAAAAATATTTTGATAATTATGAAAATAAATTTTGCCAACAATATTAAAAAATAAAAGCCTAAAATGTTAGTTCTCATTGTTACATATCTTTTTTCATGAAGATGTAATTAGCCCCGGCACTTACAAATTATTTAAAAAATAATATAACTCATGATCTCATTTTCTGCTAAACCTATTTTTACGAGAATCAAAAGAAACACTTCTAAGCACCATTTGGTTCCTTTGTACAAATACCAAGTTACCTAAACAGTGGTACACAGGACAAAAATAACTGTGTATTTACCCTGTAATTATGTGATACTTAACCTTATAATTAAAGGAACAACAGTTGCCACATTTACAAAGTGCACTTACAGGAAGTAAGTGCACTATAAAATAAAGCAATTACTGAAATAAACTATATAATTAAAAATCTCTTAAGGCAGCAACAAGATTTTCCTGGCTAATTCTAAAAGTACCAAGATAGTTACTCCAGATGCATTACCCTGTAGTTTACAAAGAATAGCAAGTCTTATATTTTTCAGAAGTCTATTCTCTGGAAAGGAACACAAGCAAGCTAAAACCCTCTAATTTGTTCCCAAAGCTAGTACACCCACCCTATTTAGGGACAAGCTGAAGTTAGAAGAACAATCTGAACACTAATGTCCAAATGCATTTTTGATAATAAGTGATGATTCAAAGCAGACCTATCCATTGGCATTGAGAGTAACAATGTCTCTTTTTAAAGGCTGATCCCATCAGCAATGAGCCACTTTTCCAGAGAAACCCTCAATGTAGTTGGGGTGATATTTCTCTTTTAGAAAGCCCCATCTGATTCTATCCACGCTTCCTTACAAATGAACATGAAACAATGGAATAATAATCAGGGAAGAATTTGTATAAAGTTCTTACTGACTTTCGATGTGTAACAATTTCTCCAGCAATATCTGGTTTCTGCTATTATTATTGGGCTGGGATTTAGCTCAGTGGGTAGAGCACTGTGCTGCAGTCTCTGAGGCCCCGAGTTCAATTCCCAGCACCGCAAAAAAATGGGAGAAGGGCCTGGCAATCCACTCCCAATGCAATCCCGAAACAGTCAGCCATTGAAAACCCTATGAGGGTCACTATGAGTCGGATTCTGACTCCACAGCACCTAACAACAACAACAACTATTATTATTATTGCTGTTTATTATTATGCATTTTTCATAAGTACTTTTAATTTCATGCTCTTTGGAGGAGAATAAAATTGTAGAAGGCATTACTGATAAATCTCATATCACAAAGGGTACAAGGAAAGTATTAAGTGTGATGTTAGGTTTTTGATCTATATGACCACATAAATGTAACACAAATCAGAAGGACCCAATCCTCCCTAAAAGTGTTTGATTAAGGATTGTTTCATAAAGCTCACTAAAGAAGAATGTTAATTTCTTAGTGGATCCTTCTTGTAGGTACTCCGTAATGGTTTGTTTGTTTGTTTTCCTTTAAGCAGTAGATCTAGGCTGTTTAGGTGAGGAGTTAAGCTGCTTGATTGACAGGTATCTGTGCTTCTCCCCTCACTATAGCAGTTGCTTAAAAAGGCCAGCTGGGAACTGTTATGGGGTGCTCCTAAATCAATTGGGGCTGTAAACAACACTGCTGTTACTCTTGAACATCCATGGGGGTGGCAGCAATTACAACTTCAGCACGGTGGTTTTGGGGGAGGCCATGGGAGCTGTCAATCAAGCAGCGTTTCTTTGGCAATTCTGCAAGCTGTCATCATGACAGCCATGGCTGCTTCAGACACCTCATGGCTGCCCAGGGAGACTCTTATGCATCCATGGACATGCAGAGGAGACCTCATTCCCACTAGAGGAAACACAGAAACTGCCCCAGCTGTGATGGCCACTGGTTTAGCCCTTACTTTTTGTTGGGGAGACTATGCATCAGTAATGGCTGCTCCAAGCACCCTACAAAGATTCTGAGAGAGTTTGCTTCCTCCATGACAGTTTTGGATGACCTCCTTGGATGTCATTCAGACATCCCCAGTGGAGTCCTACTCAGAGGAGGAGCATCCCAGCCCATGACAGCTGAAACAAGCACACAAGTACCGCTGTGTACTGGGTGATGTGACTAAGCCGAAAGATTGTTATTAGGATATAGGAAGTTGTGAACTTGCAGCTTGCCAACATATACTGCCG
Organism: Pedetes capensis; assembly: GCA_007922755.1. Lineage (NCBI taxonomy): Eukaryota > Metazoa > Chordata > Mammalia > Rodentia > Pedetidae > Pedetes > Pedetes capensis. The sequence continues at coordinate 8,471 of VMDO01025309.1, forward strand.
TCCTTGCACTGTCTTCTGGTCACTCTACAAAACCTTTCTTCTTTGTACTGTCCTCATGTGCTACAATACTAGCCCCCAATACATCTTTGTCCAATTCCTGGATAAGGACAATTCCTGGGCAATATATTTTAGAATATATTTTATTCTAACTTATGTGAAAAGACAAATTGAAGCAAAATATAAATAAATGACCTTCCCTTTTGAAGTTTTTTAAATCCTTCCATCTTTTCAATTCTTTTTTGTTATTTACCTCTATAATAGATCCTTGTATTCATTTGTTACACCTCAACAACTGTAATACATTATTTTTTTGGTGAGAGACAGAGCATTACATCTTGCTCATAATATTTCTTTCGATGCCAAACATAGAACCTTAAATGTAGCAAGCACCTTACGTGTACAATGCAAATGAAAGTAATAGAAATAGAAGTCTACGTCCTCTTCATCCTATTAAACACACACAATTGTATTTAAGTAAATTTTACATGTGTTATGATTTTTGCTGATACAATGCCTGCAGTAGCATGTTCACAGTCCTGGGATGCACTCATTAATCCCTTAAGTATTCTGTTTCCTACTATGTGCAAGTGTGATGAAAAAGAGAGGCCTAATTCTTGTCTTCGTGGGAGTAAGATGACAAACTTGTGCCCTGTTATCATCTTTCACAGGAAGAGAAGGCCTCTTCTGAAACTTGTAGAATTTACAGATTGTTTCAGATTTTTAAATTTTTCTTTAGTTTGTTTTATGTGTTACTTCCTTTTCATTCGCTATTTTGAGTTTCTAAAGCAACTACACCTTTTTAAAGACATAACTGCAGTCCTATTTTTTGTGGTTTTTTTTTTTTTTCCCATCATTTTTGCTGTACTCTATATGCCAGTAGGGGTTGTTGGGGAGGAGGATGACTGTGTTATTCTCACTATGAAAGAATCCTCACTGCTTCCTTCTTGTTACACCAGTTCCCCTCTCTCAATGAAAGAGAGAAAATAAATTGAGCAATTCTTGAGTTAGGGCAAGAAAAATTTTCCAGCTCCCTAGCATACTCTTCCCTATAGGTTTCCCCTAGGCTGCTAATGGACATCTGAAGCAGAAAGTCCTGCCCTACTAATCCCTGTTGTTAACCTTACAGAGATCAGAGAAGGCCTGTGTTGGTCCAGAATTTGAAACTGGCGATACATAGAGGAGGCCAAAAAAAGTATACACATTAACTCTATTAATATTGTAATACTCAAAATATACCAATAAAAAAGATGAATACAAGTCATGTTTTGTGGGGTATTGCCCACCACTGGTCTTGCTCCAGCCGAAGGCAGGGCCTAGCCACTGGCTGGTGAGAATGAAGACTCTGCCTCTTGCTGCACAGCTCTTTATTGCTTCCTTGTCTGGGTTGATGGCTAGACCCCAACTGCTCTGTGTATTGTCCTTTTATCCCCTACTGGGGCCAACCAGGCATCAATCAGAGATTGCCACTTCATATGGGGTGAGTGGGCCTTGTCCTATCAGGGGGGACATGCAAATTTGGGTTGGAAAAAAGGACCAATCAGGTGTGGTTTCCAAACAGTCCAATTTGGGTGATTTGGAAATAGCCCATGAGAAAGGTCTGAAAGGAGTTGGATGCCAGTGCCGTCTTGGGATGCTTGATGCCCAGGAGTTCCCAGATGTAGGACAGAGGCTATTCCCCGGGAAACAAGTCTTAGACCTCCCAGTGGGCCTAGATAGGCCTTCAGGCAAACTGCCTCTCTCGGCCGGTCCCCTGCAATGTTTGACTTCTGCAATTACAAGGGGTCATACTACATATTGCTACCATAATTCAATTCAACTTCAAAATGTACAGCATAAGCCGGGCATGGTAGCAGACAACTGTAGTCCCAGCGGTTTGAGAGGCGGAGGCAGGAGGATCGCAAGTTCGAAACCAGAGGCAGTCTTTGTAACTTAGCGAGACCCTGTCTCAAAAAGTAAAAAAATGGGCTGGGGGTGCAGCTCAGTATTCTAGCACTTGCAGAACATGCAAGCACGAGGCCCTGGGTTCAACCCCCAGTACCAAAAAAAAAAAAAAGTACAACATAGTATCACTTAAAATGTGTATATATATTTTGACACCACCAGTATATGTATGTGTATTTTTTTTAGCTGAGAAATCATTATTGGGGAATATAGTTTCACACAAAAACCATATTTTTCCACATCATCTTCATAAAGGTGGACAGTGCTTGACTCATCTTTGTGTCCTTTGTTGTTGTTGTTAGGTGCCCTCAAGTCGGTATCCGACTCATAGTGACCCTCATAGGGTTTTCAATGGCTGGCTGTTTCGGGATTGCCTTGTGAGTGGGTTGCCACATGCTTCTCCCATTTTGCAGTGCTAGGAATCCAACTCAGGACCTCAGAGATTGCAGAGCAGTGCTCTACCATCTGAGCTAAATCCCAGCCCTTTAATAGGCACCAAATTCAAGCATGGAAAAAGCCATCATCTTCTCTATGCCTTCTAAAAAGGCCAATATGTCTAAACACGGAATTCAGGCTTCTCTTTAAGATTCTAACATCATCCTTCCCACTGTGGTTTATTGTTGTTGTTTGTCATTTAAATAAGAAGCTCTTATTTAGCATTTCTGATTGTATATTTTCTCAAAGATTTCTCACACAGTCTCTGTTTTTACTTTTTCTGCCTAGATTGTTAAAGCAAGAAATTATTTCTTTGACTACACTATTTTGAAAGCAGTAAAACATAAACTGTGTAGTTATTTGTAGCAACAAAAGATAATAATTTATGTTTTAAGTGTCCCGTAAAATTTCTGTGGCATTGAAAAGAGCCTATTTATCTAAGGAAACTCTCTTGTTCCAGTTCCAATTCTACTCTATAACCATTCAACCACAATGATATTTTTTTAGCTCTGAAAATTATTATTTCTATCCGATACTATAAAAACATATTGGAAACATGAAAAGTGGCATTAGCCAGAAAAAAGTAACAAAAGTAATAAGGCAAGGAGATTAAAAATAATAAGTTAACATGGTTTAGTAAGAACTCAGAATAATCTACAATCATAGATAAAAATACCTGGTAAAATATATTTATTATTAAAGAAGAATAAAGAATAACAAAGGGATTAAAAATCAGACTTAATTCTGATTTACAAAATTCATTAGGTAGATAGGTTTGAAAGATTTAGTTTCTTTATTTTAAAACATAATTGTTTTAGATTTTTAAAGAAATAAGAAAATAGCTTATTCTAAGCCAAATATGAGTTATTATGGCTCAAGAACATGGATTCAGTTTACCTTGAATGACATGTTCCACAGTGGAAAAGATTATAAGATTATAAGAAATTCATGAATGTATTTACAAAATACATAGGTGAGGCCATCATGTAGGTGGGCTGTAACACGGCAAGGAAATCTGCAGAATATAAATGTCTTTATCACATTCTTAGCTTTAGGGTTGGTGAAGGCAAGGTGTGTCAAGTTTAGTGATACATACCAAGAGTTTTATCTAATAGGCAAAGAGAACTAATATTATTAGACATGGTGATCAGGTTCTGAGTTTTTCTCTTTTTTTGCCCTTCACATGCTGATGTAACATTTACATGTGACATACAGCCTAATATTAAAAATAATCAAGAACACAGTGTGCCATAAAGAAGAGAAGGTAACATATAAGGGACTAGGCATCCATATCAACCAAAAATCCTTTTCATATATTATCATATCAATTGAATCTGTTTCTGAATATCTATCAGAACTATCTTATCATCTTTCTCATACTCTGCCTCTTTCTACTCAATTATCTATGTTTTATCTATCATTGATCTATAATCTAATTGTGATAGGAAGAGAGAAAAGGATAGAAACATGGAAGACAGATTTTTCAAATTTGCATAGCATCACTATTTTTGATGATTACTTTTATAAAGTTTTCTAAAATGAAGAAGACATATATTATTCTTTTTGATAGTAATATCTTTACTTATTTCAAGAGCACTGTTGAAGATCTATAAATATATTTTTATAATTCTGAGTCACATTGTGATGCCCTCAAATGAAACCAGTCCACAATAGCAATTGCTCTTTCTACAGAGCCAAATTGGAATTTAAAAATGCCTTGGTAGTGGAGATCTGAAACAGTATCTGTTCCTGGAGGCCATGATCATGCTCATACCTTTAAGGAAAATGAACTAGCTCTATATATACATATATTCCTTAAGGACTGTCTTCATCCACCATTTAGTGATATTACTATATGAGAAAAGAGAATTAGTATTTTCAGTTCTAGATTCAGACAGCTTAGAGTCAGTCTTAGTTAGGTCATTTACAAACTACTTTGGCCATTTGCCTAACTTTTCTGTGTTTTCATCTGTATCATGAAGTAAATAGTAATATTACTTCACTGATTCTTTGTGAGGAAGAAAAAACATACTGATTATTTATAAATGTTACTCATTATTATTATAAAAGATATCCAATCACACAACTAATTTTTTAGCCAAATAAAGCCTAGTGATCACTGGACTTCTTGTATGGTAGATTAAAATAAACAGAACAACAACAGCACAAAACACTGCCCTTGGAATGGAAAAATTGCATTTGCATGGAATCTTTGACTATCCTGAAAGACTAATCAAGACTAATACCAATATGGGGATTTCTCAAAATATTAAAAACAAAGCTGACTACCATATGATCCAACAATCTCTCTATTTGGTGTATATCCAAAGAGAATGATATTAGAATATTGAAAAAACATCTGCACACCCATGCTCATTGTAGCACTCAGTCACAATATCCAAGAAATGTAAACAAACTAAGTGTCTATCAGCTAATGAATGGAAAAGAAAATATCATACATATACACAGTGGAATATTATTCAGACACATAAATTATAAATTCTTGTCCTTTTCAAAAAAATGGATGGAACTGGATATCATTTTGTTAAGTGAGACAAGCCCATCACTGAAAAACAAGTAATGCATGAGCTCAATCATATGTGGAATCTTTTTTTTTTCGGTACTGGGGGTTGAACCCAGGGCCACATGCTTGCATGCTCTGCAAGTGCTGGACCACTGAGCTGCACCCCCAGCCCATTTTTTACTTTTTTTTTTTTTTTTTTTTGAGACAGGGTCTTGCCAAATTACGCAGACTGCCTCTGGTCTTGAACTTTCGATCCTCCTGCCTCTGCCTCCCAAGCCACTGGGATTACAGGCGTGCGCCACTGCACCCGGTTTATATGTGGAATCTGAAAAAGTTGGTCGCGTGGAAGCTGAGAGTAGAATAATAGTTACCAGAGACTGGAGAGAATATGACAGGGGGAAGAAAAGAAATGGGTTGATCAATGGTTACTGAGTTATAGTTAGATGTTGTTGTTGTTGTTGTTGTTGTTATGTGCCATGGAGCCAGTGTCTGCCTCATAGTGACCTTATGTACAACAGGGGAAAGAGTATTGGCAGTACTTCTCTGCTATTCATAGGGTTTTCAATGGCAGATTGATTTTTGGGAGTGGGTTGCCTGGCTCTTCTCCCAAGTCGACAGTATCTTATATTCCCACGTGGTCTCCCTTTCAAGGACTAACCAGGCCCAACCCTGCTTAGCTTTGAGATCTGATGGGATGGGATGCCACAGTGCTACGGCTGCATATAGTTAGATAGAAATAAGATTTTCAGGTGTGCTTTAGTCCTGTAGAGTGACTATTGTTGTTAGGTGCCATCAAGTCCAGTCCAACTCATAGAAACCCTCTATACAATAGAAAGAAACACTATCTGATACTCTGCCATACTCAGAACAATTCTTAGTGCTTCTCTACTATTCATACCATTTTCAATGGCTGACTGTTTTGAGAATGGGCTGCCAAGTACTTCTCCCCAGCCTACAGTACCTGGTATTCTCAGGCTGTCTCCCATCCAAGTACTAACCACACCTCACTTTGCTTAGCTCAGATATCTGATGAGATTAGATGCCAGGGTGATATGTTTATGTAGTGTGTAGTCTATAGATAATGAAAATATACTTCATGTTTCACAAAGCTAGCAGAAATGACTGAAAATTTTCACTATAAACAATAAATGTTTGAGAAAATTAGCTATGATCCCACTGATTAAAACATTATTCAACGTATACATTAAAACATCACAAGGTACCTCATAAACACGTAGAAAATTTATGCTTTTATGTATACTAGTCAACTTTCTGTAATTAGAACCAAATAGATAAGTTAATTAATTTATAGGAGAAAAGGTTCCATTAACTCACTGCTTCAGAAATTTCAGTCCCTGATCAAGCAGTCCCACAGCTTTGCACTTCTAGCAAGCATGTCAAATGGCAATGGTGGAGATCACACTGAAAAGAAAAACCAATTACATCATAATCTATGAAGAAAAGGAAGAAAACAAGAATAAGAAACTGGGTCCTGATAATCCTCTTCAAGACCATGCTTTCGTTGACCTAAGGACTTCCCATTAAATCCTACATACTAAAGTTTTACCTCCTCCAAGTTGTGCCACCCTGGGGAGCAAGTCTATAACACGTGGTGGTTTGGGGCATAGATATCCAGATCATATCATTGTGACCCTGGCCCTCAAATATTCATATTCATTTCCTAATGCAAAATGTCTTCAATCCATACCAAAGATTCCCCACAATCCTAACTGGCCCATCACTGCTCAAAAGTCCAAGTGTACATATGGGGATCTAGCTCCATGGTAGAATGCTTGCCATAGCACACATGAGGCCCTGGGATTAATCCTCAACAACCCTCCAATAAAATATTCCAAGGTCAAAGTCTCCTCTGAATCTCATGGAAAACTTTTAGCTATCAGCCCCTGTAGAAATGAAAACAGAAGTTACATACTTCCAAGATACAATGATGGGGCAGGCACAGGGTAAGCATTCATACTCAAAGAAGAGAAAAATAGGAAAACAGCAAGGAGGGATTTAATCTGGTAATAGTAAGGTTGGTTGCACCTAGCCACACTCTTGACTGGTTTACATCTTACTTGTAGCTTTCTGTGACAGATGTTGTATGTGGCCAGTACCTCTACATTTCTAGAGTCTCCATTGTAGCTTTGGCTTTACTCCTAAAGTTTCACACATGGTCCAGTCAGCATCTGTTTGCAGGAACTTCAACCTTGTAGTACACTGCCTGGCTCCAAGCTTTCCCTTGAAATCTCAGTAGAAGCTTCCAGGACCTCATAACTCATGGATTCTGCATAACTGCAAAACTAGCATCATGTGAACAATAGCAAGATTTGCTTCCAGTGGGAGATGTACCTGGGCCTGCTTGAACTACATCTGGAGCAGCCTTGGGGCATCTTACTGACTGAGGATCTTGCTGGCTGAACAGTGGGAATGAACCCTATGTAAAAGAATCCCGAGACAGTCCTGGAAACCCACAACACATTGGAACTCTTTTTCAGAATGATTCTGGCTTTGAAAAAACTTTTGTTTGTATATCTATGAGGCTGTGGTGGTGGAGGCCATGTCTCAAGACATCTTTCCCATTGTCCTGGTGACAAGCACTTGGCTTCTTCTCATCAGTGCCAGAAAACACACATTCCTTGCCTACAACTTTATACATACTTCTTTTCTGGCTAAGTTGAAAATCTTCCAAATCTTTCCTCTCTTCTCCCTTTTGCTCTTTATTTTCATTGCAAATTTGGCTGAAAGCATCCACTAATACCCATGCACAGCCTGAATGCTTTGCTGCCTTGAAATTTCCTCTGTAGAGTAAACTAGCTCATCATCGATAAGTTCAGCTTCCCGCAAACCTCAGGTCATGAGAAAAAAATGCATCCAAATTCTTTGCCATGGTATATCAAGGTTTTCTTCTGGTCTAATTACCAAGAATGTCCTTATTTTCATATGAAACATTATCAGCATGACTTTTTCAAACTACATTTTTGTCAGCATTCTGGTGTTCTTAGCCTCCACCAGAAGGGCATTTAGCAGTATGATAATATTATTTATCGGTTAAAAATAAAATTTAATTAAATAAGTTGTGCTAGGAGAAAAGAATGTGTATAGGGTATTAGGTATTTTAGTTTTACAGTTACTTCGACTTGCAAGTAGGATGAAATTGGATATGTTATTTAACATACCTATGATTCAGTTTAACTGAAAATATATCAGATACAAAATGTTGGAGAACTGAGTTCTGAAAATAGACTTAGTATTGCCTATGACTGATTTCTAGTAATTGGAATATGAGAATAAATAATATAGACTTCATTCAAATCTGGCACAAAAAGTACTATTTATGTAAATTCCTCTCATCATATCCCATTACACATACTCTGTAAAGTCCATCTGTTGAAGATCTATCCACCCTAAGAAGGAAGGAGCTTCAGTCCATTACTCACTAATTGGAAACTCTGTGATTCTCATAAAATGGTTAAAGGAATAAGAAATATACTTTATGGGTTATATTACACCTGAAATTTGAGTATTTTTTATTTTAATTAATATCTTTGTTTATCTTGCTAAAAACAAATTGAAACTTTGTAATTGATGCTGAATAGCTTGTCATAAAGCCTGCTTAATCATGTAGTTATAAAAAATTTGGAACAATATTGTCTGCAATAACTAAATGGAAACTTTAGGTAAGTATTGGAAAGAATCAAAATATTCATACGTAACTTTACACATTTGACATGTTTGGCAAATATTCCAAAACCTGATTTCCTCAGGTGAAAATGAGTGTCTTAAACTGTAGGACCTTGAAGATTTTGAAAAAAGGACTGCTTTGAGATCCTGATCACCAGTGGATAAAACTAGAAAGACTTTGCATGATAAAATCCAGTAAGAATCAAATTTTCAGCCAAGACCGGACAAAATGAGGTCTTTTCACTCAAGGATGATAAGCTCAAAAAGCCTCTTACAGGGCAAAGTCTGAAGCCATGAAGTAAAAAGCAAGGGAAACTTCTAAAATAACAGAATCAGGACCAGATTGAGGAACTTTGCTCACTGATAGGGTTGGAAGCCTTCATGATATTGGTCCAGAAAGATCTCAAAATTACATTAGCCAAGTATCCACTGTGTGAACTCCATTTGTTTTTCTCAATGGCATTTACTACTATGGCTATCCCACTTCTTTTATGCTACTATGTATTGAGTATATATGTGTTGGGTGTGATGCAAAGATGACAGGCAAGATATTTTGCCTTAGAGTGGCTGGACTAGGAGTCACATCAAGACACAGATTGATAATAGAGTTTGAGTTAGAGGCAGGGACTACGTGGGACCTTGTCTCCCTCCGAGGGAAAAAAAAAAAAAAAACTAGAAACTTGATATGTGGTTTATCAGGGTATTACATTTCAGTAAGGTTGAGTCTTTACTCACAATATTTATGTTTTTGTTGTTCTTAATGGGCATGTTCATTTCTTGGCCACTTATAACGTTAACTGAAACTGAGCTCTGACCAATAAACTATGAGTGGAAGTAATGGATATTATTTCCATCTTTAGCTCCTGAAAACCTTCGAGTTTATAATTTTCCATATTCTTCCCTCATCCCCTAGTGACCATATTGAAGATAGTAAATTCCCAAGATGAAGGAAGCCTGAGTCTCTGTGTTGTGTGGACAAGAGACATATGGACTAAAATAGATCATGACATGAGTGAGAAAGAAATATTATGTTAACCCACTGTGATTTGAGTTTGTTTCTAATTTTATCCTACATTACCTCAAAGTGTTATTGACAGGATTAAGTAAATTAACACATGTAGCATATTTGGAAGTGTGTCTGGCATATAGTAAGCATTTCATAAATGTCAGATATTTTAATAAATCACTGTTCAACATTTATGTGTGTTTGGATGGGATAGTCATATGCACTAGCTAAATCTATTATCATGAGATTTTTTTTTCAGGAGCTCAAACTGAACAGAGATTTGTCTCTCATTAAAATATAGATCAAGTAGTCAATTATTTAATCATTACTATTAATACATAAATTAATTATTCTATAACAATCCATTTTATTGTACCAGGTAGTGGATTACATGTGGGACAAATTATGGTCCTTCAACCTTGATTTTAAAACAAAAGGAAGCCAGTCATGATGACACATACCTGAAATCTCAGCACTTAGTAGGCTGTGGAAGGAAGATCTGGAGTTTGAGATCAGCCTGAGTTACACAGCAAAGTCCTATCTCCAAGAAAAACAAAAGGAAAAGCAAGGAAAAGAAAAGCAAAGAATTGATTTTGAGGTCAGAACATGTTCATGTCAAAAATGCCAATTTTCACAAATAAGAACTCTAGAGTACTAAGATACCTGTGTTTACATTTGTTTGTGTGTATGTGTATCTACATCTGTATCTCTCTTTCAATTTATATATCTATACATCTATACATATATTACATATCTAGCTAGATACAGATATAGACATATATATTTATATATACACACATATACATATATATAATATATACACACATATATATGATATAGGTATAGATATTTCCTGATCTACACTCTTTAGGTGAAAGACTCAAAATCTGAATGTAATGCAAAAATCTATGCTCCTAGATTTTCTGAAACCCAGTCACCTGCAGACCAGTTCTTTGCCTCCTGGTGTGCAACATGAACAATCTAGGCCAGAATTATTATTTTTTTTTTGTCACAGCAGCTAAAGGAAAAAGTCCAACCCTTTTTCTTTTGTATTGTTTATTTTTCAGTGGCATCTCTGATGAGATACATGGTTTATTTTCTTATGAATTAATCTTAGTTCCTTTTCCACTTTTATGTATCAAAGTGGGTAATCACACCAGGAGCAAAGTAAATAAAAGGAGAGGCAATCTTCCCAATAATACGACCAATTATGGTATCTCAATCAGTGGTTACCCAGGCTTCACATTGGATTATATGGTTCCTATTGCAGACAATAAGGTTTGCTCTTAAGGCTTTAGAGTTAAAGTTCATTTAAATAACTTATATTGCGTCTTTCTGAATATCTTTGTTGTCAATTTAAAAATTCAGGTAGAAATATTGTAACTTGTATGTGGATACATATTTAGAATAATAAGAATTTTCCAGAAGGAAATAATCTTATAGCAGAAATGCTTTTTAATAACTAGTCTTTATCAATATTTTATAAAGGAAATATCTATCTTCCCTGTGAGACTGTACATTCTGAGAGTTGGTCCCATCTTTCTCACCATTACTTATGCAGGGCCAGTACAATTACAACCATAAAGTAAATAGTCATTAAAAAATTTTCAAACAAATAAGTGAAAATGAAAGAAAACTGCCAATTGTCTAATGTCTTCATTGACAAGTGATCTCACTTACAAGTATCTTCTAATTTAGGCTGCTCTCAATGGGGGGACACAGCAGATGAAGTCCACCAACCCACAGCTAACATTCACTGAAAGCTAAGTATTTTTCTGGTTCTAAACTGACTGTATCACTTTCATTGTCTCACATTATTCTCTCAATAACCATATAAAATTCATATTATGATAATTATTTAACAGATGATTACATAAAGACTTATAGAGATTAAGCAAATTTTCCAACATTAGATAGCTATTAAATGAAGAGCTTCAGTACTGAGCCATTTCCCTCCCATGCACTGCCCTGGACTCATAAAACAAGAATATCAGGAATTAGGTCTGTTGTTCCATTAACCCTGTGTTTGTTTCTAGGAGGTTGGTCAATTTATATGAGTAATTCATATGGTTAATAAGCAAAGAATTTTCCTCATTTTTGGAATGCTTGGGCCTCCTTAACAATGAAAGTCACTTGGCTAAATCCCTCTGCAACCTGAGAATTGTTCTCTGATTTAGCTCCTCGGCAAGTTTGGATTTCTAGTAGACTAGGTAATCTTAAAGTGAGGTACTTGGGCACTTGAGTCAGAATTACCTGGATTATCTAGGCAAAATGTGTATTGAGCTCTTGGGGACTTAATTACTGGAGCAATTGCAGAACTCTCCACTTTAGTTCAGCGTTTTAGATACGGTGGCCCAGTAATCGAGATGGTTTTGTCAAATTGTGGTTTCTCGGTTTTACTGTTTCTACCTTTAAGTTGAAGCCCACTATTGCTGTCCTTCATTTTCTGAAAAGATTACATTGATAATGGTTATGGTCTGTATGTCTAAGTGTGGCTTTAAACTCCAATGGACATCCAATAAGTTTCTCTCCTTCATAAACACAGGAGGAAAAGTAATTTTTTACATAAAACAAAAACCTGAAATGCTCTATTGCAACAGAGAAATCTAATAGAATTAAGAAATAAATACTAAACATTTTTGAGGCACTGAAATATGCAGCCATATATGCATAAATGCAGTTAGAATAATTACATGGTCATTTAAGATTTTTATACAGAGACTTTATAATAACAAAGACAGCAGGACAAAATGCATCAGAAAAAATAAAGAAAAATATTACATTTCTAGTAATAAGGAAAAGTTAAAAAATAAATATAACCCAACAGTGACAAAAATTACTGTGAGAGTAAAATTGTTAGTATATCTGGCTCTTTTTTACTTTTAATCTTGACTTGTGTAATTCTCCTCAAGCTATATCTTTAAGATCACATAGATTTTCAGATGTCAGTGAAAGACTACTTGGTCTGTGTCACACACTGTGACTAAATTTGAAAGAAATTATGCTTGGTTTAAGAAAGAGACCTTAACTGTAGTGACTGGGGTAATGAAATTGCCCAAATAAATTCTTGGAAGAGAAATTACCTTGACAACTGCCCATAAGCTCTTATTTGAAATCTTAAAACCCTAGATTGGGTAGCATCTGGAGCAGCTGCCAAAGTGCTGTGATGAACTTTAATACTGTCATATATTCAATATAAATATTTTCTGGAATACTCTAATGTAGATGTCTTTCCAAGGCTACCCTGAAAGATGTTATCACTGAGTCTAATATAAAACATTTTAAAACCTTTCTTTATAAATATTTTAAGTGAAATTATCTAGCATATTATCAAAGAAGAAAGATTAAAAACAATTCTTACCTAAAAATATGATTAGAATTATGTTCAGATTATGGAGTGAAAAAAATCACTTAATCATTTACAGTCGCTATGATTATTTATTGATTGCCTTTAAAATTACTAACTACCAATTTTGTACTAATTATTGTGTTTAATCCTCCATGAGATTATAGCATAATAATTTAAAAATGATTTACTGTAGATGTCTTAAAACTTATCTAGTCTCTTTATTTTGTATGATTAAGTATAAAAGTATGTTAGGTTGGGAGCCTGGTGCCACTGTGTATCTTGGCGAACAACATCAGTCTCAAATTCCCTCATTCATAAAGCAGAAATCACATTTGATTACTAGAATGAATTAGAAAATATAAACACTTCCTTATTTTTTGTTATATTAAGAAAATATAATTATTTCTAGGTTAATTTTCCTATCCCAATTTGAACTAGGATTTCACCAAAAGGAAATTTTTGTTTCATTTTAGTTAATATATTCTTTTTGATTTATCACTGAAAATCTACAAAATTTCACCAATACTATCAATTGTTTAAGAACTGTTACTATGTGTATATATGAGAAAAGACATGATTCAATTTTATTATGACTACACAATATGTAGGACAAATAGAGTCAATAATAGAGGAAAATAGTATACCAAACTAAGGTTGACAACTCTAGATTTAAATTTGACAGGTTTGTCAGTCTGTTCTCATTTAGAAATTACTCTGTGTCAGTGTTATTAAGGTCAATATTACTGTTTAGACATGTACTTAGAGCAGTTAGAGTTTGTTTTCTGAGCAAGAAACATAGTAGTTGAAAAATCTTAAAGTTATGAAGGTAAAGGCACGACCAAGCTGAAGAAGTAATATTTATTGGAAACATCAGTAATAATTCATATTTCTGAAAGCTGACTTTATTTTTAATTTTTGAATAGGTAACCATTTCATCACTATGGAAAAAAATATAATAATCCCATACCCTGACTTCCAGCTTGTCTGTGTAATAGAAATCGCAGTATGGTTTTTGTTCGTCTACCTCCCAGCTCATCCGGTTCTCTGCAGAGTTGTGAACTTGACCCATCATCATTACTCTATGAAAGTATATGTGTCTACTTCTCACCTAAGTGCATCTTCTCCCTTCCATTTATCTTCTTTTAATTTTTCTCCACTATGTTCTACAGTGATTGTGCCTCTGAATTCAGATGAGATCATCTGTGGCACAATTGTTGACATAAAAATCAGCCTACTTCACTGAAAATGTTTTGAATATTCAATAATCAACTTCTCAGATTTTCAAGATACATTAGAACAAGCAAGAATAGGTGGAAACAGAGCTTACATCAGTAACAGAAAAATGGTACTTTCATTCATCCCCCAGGTTAATCATCAGGACTTTAAGACAAGCTAAACACCTGATTCAAAATATAGAGTGCATGGCTAACTTGTGGTGACAGCACATCTTTTTTAAAAAACTAAATGACTTAAAATAGGCTGATTCTTATTTTCTTAAAATGTGTCGATACAGGTTGTTATGCAATTGCTATTCCATAGACTCACATGAGTGAACAAAACTTAAAAAAAAATTGTCATGTTTTCTGTAACATAGAGTTGTCTGAAAATTTTATGAAGGGTAAAAAAGTCTTGATACATGCTTTTCTAAAAAAAAAAAAAAGATACAGACTGACTGTGCCTGTTTTAAGTACCCCAAATACTTATTTAAAAATAATTCTAAATCCCAAGTGTAAAAGCATTTCTAATTTTATAAGCATTTAGGAGGTGAATCATCCTAATCAAGTAATCACTTGCAAATTATATATTAAACAGATGGAATAAATGCATAGTTAAACAAAAATATCTTTACTTTGATCCATTTGTGAATTTAGTTGAACTTCTGACCAATGTCACTACAATCACCAGGGGAAACAAGAGATTTTACCCTGAAACATGCTGCAATATTTAACCATAAAGCAATAATATAGTTATCTATTCTTAAGGCCTTTGATTATACTTTAGCTATATCAGATTATTAATCACAAGCCATAATCACTTAAGGATTTGTGCATATTACAGGACTCAACTAAACATTTTCAGTTGATTAACAATTCCATTTAACCTACCAAATTTATTTTGGAATACAATTATTTCCCAATTCAGCAAGAGATTCTGTACATAAATTCAGTCACCTGAACTACCCCTATACATCTTATATGGTCCATTGGAAGATGGATAAAAAAATAAAATGATGTCAAGAAGGGTACGACATAGTGAACTCATGACTTAAATCATTTTGGCTCTCTTGTATCTGTGTGATATGATTGAAGTTGGTGAAGCTGTCTACCGAAGAATGACTGAGCAAGTCTCCAACAAATTCAGTTACCATGCAAATGCATTCAACACAATTCCATAAAATATTAATTCTAGATAATTTATTCCCTAATGCAAAATAAAATTGTGTGGAAAAATGTCTCAATTTCTGGACCTAACTAAAATTAAATGAACAGAACAATTACAGTGTTATTTAAATATGAAGAACACTTACAGATTTTAGATAAATATGTAGTTATCTATGGAGTACAGTACATAAATCTTATACATCATACAGCTCTGTGGGTTTGATGAGGGGATTCTATTCAAACTATGTCCTCAAAAACTTTTTTGTGGTATACTTTTGCAGTTCACCTAAAACATGATTTTAAAGAAATATTAAGATTATAATATATAACCTTAAAAAGAACACTTCACATTTCATACATAGAATTTCAAAGCATTAGAACATTTAATAAGGTAATTAGAAATTTGATTAAAGTATTTAGGGAGATTGAGAAATATTAGGTGCCTCAAGTCTACTTTAGTTCCATAATCTTTTTGTTTTTAAATTTCCAATTTCTCAGTTGGTTATTTTAGGGAGAAACTTCAAAGATTGAGCTGACATCTTTGAAGCATCATATGGGAAACTAACTCTGAATAGACCTTTTTACAAAGCCTTGAATCTAGGATCTCACAGGGCTCAAAAAGAAAGCGACCCTGCCTCTTCTCTTTACACAATAAGGGTCAGGCACAGTTTTGCATTTACAATATAGTTAACATTGTAATTCTTCTGTATGCTATAGCACATTTAGATATTATAATAAGTTCAATGATGGTGAGCTTGCAATTTAGAATCTAAGTAAAAGATTTTAACATTCATCAGTTTGAAATGCAGATCTTATCAAAGTCTGAACTCATTCATGAGTTGCTTCTTTTACATGCCAGACCATTTTTCTTATTAAGAATGAGCTTTTAAGTAGATAAAGAGAAAATCATTTTAAATAAACCAGGAAATGGAATTGGCATTTCTATGTTGAGGAAGTGAAGGAATGAGTTTTTGGTCCAATATTCATCTCTTAAATAAATTTCATTGCAGGCTGTCTTGACATAAGAATCCACATTCCACTGACCTTTATTTTGCAGTCTAGAGAGACTGAGACCACACAGAATTGGTGCTGTTATAGCTAACTGTACTTAAACTTTGTGTCTGATCAACTTAAGTGTATTGGATTTGAAAACAGTTAGTCAATTGTTTCTAGTCCCTAGGTGGTGGTTTATGGTAATGTTTGCATCAATACTAACAAAAGCCATACCACAGTACAAAGTACATCAAGGAAATGAAAGACAAGGCTGCCTGTTGTCAGTTCTCTCTACAATAAAGGCAGGATTCAGAGCAGGGGCAGAGATCGTTAGAGAAACACAAAAATGAATGAACCACAGAAATCGTAGGGCTGATGGTTCACATCAAAGTTTTGGAGACTGGCTAATGGGCAAGGTTGCACACAGGCCACAAGACATATATCCAGGACTCATTTGGCTATACAGAAAGGTCACCCAAAGCAAGGGAAGAGGCTCATCGGATAGCATAAAGCACTCTTCTAGAGAAACCATGTAGAGAGGAAGGGGAAAAAAACAGCATTAGCATTAGCATTGCTGTGCCAACTACAGGTACTTCAAATAGTATTTTTAGTGAACAAATCTATCTAAATTTTAATTTCAGAATGTAAAATCCCTAATGTTAAGAAATACAATATAATGCTTTATATTTGCTGGCATATGTTCTGTCCCCATAAGACATACACAATGTATAATGTATCAATTCAGTGAAACTGAAATATTTTGAGCTGTACTACAAATAAATAAACTGTTAGGCATTTTCTTATCTACAAAGAATCATACACCTAAAGATCTGCCAGGTGTGTGTGTAAGCAGATGTGTACAAATATAATAATGATGACAGAATTGAATTTGATATTTTTCTCGCTTTGTCTGTATCAGCTTATCATGTATAATTTTAAAAGGACAATTAAAGGAACTAAATGCTACAATAATATGACATAGTCGTACAATGGCATCTATTAATGTAAGAATGTAGTTATCCTTTATTTGAAGCCTAACCTCCAGGTACCTGCTGTGCTGCAAGATGTTAGAATGTCAAAGAAAAATAAGTGAAAGCATATCTCATCATGGGGTAAATTGCCTGTTGAAAAGAAATGTACTTAGTTTCTCATTTGAATGCTGCTTTCAGTTTAAAAAAAAATGGGAAAGATTGTTATCAAGGTAAGGGCTAATCTTTTCCTAACCATGAGAGAGAGAGAGTGAAAGAGAGAGAAAGAGAGAGAGACAGAAGGAGAAAGAGAAGTGTTCACTTGAACAAAAGCAGCATTTCAGGGGGAAAAAAAGGAGAACATTGTTTTTCATTGAATTTTAGGCCTACTTTAAAGCTTAGTATCGACTGATATAATGTAAAATCCACTTTAAATAGAAAAGATATGCAAAATCAGTGATTTCTAATATGCAGTGTATCTGTTGTAAAGTGGTTCTTCTAATCCTATTTAATCCCATATACCTAATAGTCTCATAAATATGAGATATTTGGCATATTATACCTTATTATTTTAGTGATACACATTAATGATACTTCAAAGGACAGGCATTCTTTCAAGTCCCATAGGAATAAGGTAAAAAGCACATCTGCATTGAAGCCACTACTTCGTACTTTGTAAATAATATTTCATCAATTCAACATAAGCACATTTTCTTCCTTTTTTTTTTTCCTAGCCTTCATGAAATGTCACGTATTTTAAGGTAAGGGGATAGCAATCATTTCTCTAGATTAAAATTCAAAACCTCGACTTACTATTTATTTAATATAAATATCAGTGTAGTATGATTAGAAGTATAGTAACAGATTATCATAATAAGAAAAAAAATTTTTAACAATACCAATGCTTAAATAGGCATTTTCAAATTTCTTTGGGTTGCTTTATATACTGTGAGGCACTAATTCTCATGAGAGGCCTCTGATTAATTTAGCTAACAATTTTTCATTGATTCCCAAACAAAATTATTTTACCTGTTATTTGCTAATTTACAATTTTTCTTTAAATAATGTATTTTTAAAGGCTCACAAATTGACATTGCATATATAGAAATATTTATCTTTAGAAAAAGAACACTTCAGTGATAGCTTGAGCACCATGTTTAGGTATATATAACAATCACAATATTTTCATATAGCAATTTTTATACTATATCCACAAGTTCCATAGCATTTTATTTTGATAATATTCTAATGCTCTCATTTAAGATAGGCTTAGGAAGAGACCAAGGTAACACTTTTCTGAATCAAGTTACTGATATACGCTTACAGTACTGAAATATGATTTGAAGATACTGCATAAAATTTCATTAGATGAAAAAATTGTCAAAAAATATAGAAAACAATCAAAAACAAAATCGTTCAAAATAACGGAATGTATTTGCCTAGATATTTAAAAATCCAAGGCCATTTGAACGTTAGTTGTCATTATGGTCCAGTTCACTGTTTATTTCTTTGGTATGCATCTCCTGACCTGTATATAAAATTCATAGTTTCAAAAGTGACATGTGCAAGCCTTGGACAACTGGGGAAAAGGCATATTTCCTGACCTTGTAACCATAGCAACCACTTGCTGATTGGTAGCAGGCAGGCTTTCCATCCTTTACTACTGAAAGCAAGTATGTGAGGGTGCTGGCTTTGTTTGTGACTCGGGCTTTATTTACATGCAAACAGAACAGGAATACCAGGCTTGAAATCATGGTTTTCTGATAAGTATACTATCATAGAATGGTGGAGGAGGACTTAATTTCATAACTTTATAAAAATGTTACAATTACAATAAAAGGAGGACATGTTTTTCCATTGAAGCTGTGTGTAGAAGCTTAATTTAGGATTTTTTTTCTTCTATTTCTCTTTGCCCCCCACATCAGTTCCCTACCCACAACAGCAGGGGGAAAAAAGGTATATATAGCAATATGAAAGTTTTTAAAATTTTCCAAAAAAATCAGTATATTTTATATGACAAGATTTATGCATAAGGAAAAATAGTAACCCCCTTCAAATTATGCTAACAACAGTCTATTTCCATAAACTGCCTTAAGTGGTAATTAGGGAAGCATTTACGTTTTAAGTGTGCATCCCTGAGACACTAAGCCATTTAGAATTCCCTGCTGGAATGACCTAGTACAAATTTCTTTGCATGTCTTTGCTTCACATGCAGGATATTTGCCTTCTGAGAGTGAAGACCTTCCTATTCATTTTCTTTTCCCCAACCTATTCCACTTTCTTTTCTCATAACCAGCTTCTCACCCTCCTGTGATATAAATGAAAAATGGAGTTTTGTAAAATTCACTTTGGTGAATAATCTGTTCCTGGGATTCAGGGGATGAACTAGGCATATAGTGAATCCACTCTGACCCTCCAATTGGAGCTCCTTTCCCATGCCAAAGTTATTTTTTCTTGATAGAGAACTCATATGAAAGTTCGTCTTAGCAAATCCTTGCTTGAGTACAGTATAATGAAAGGATACAAAGTGAGGTTTGAACGTTATATTAAAAGGTGCTTATTTTATGTGCCATCTTCTAAAAATCAAATGCTTAAATTTTTATGTAATTATATCACAGTTCGTAGTTCTTAATGAAGTTTGTGAGAAGCTATGCAATGAAATAAATTCCCTGAGCTATAAA
>VMDO01025310.1:0-28432 GCA_007922755.1 Pedetes capensis
ACATGTATATATATATGTGTACACTCTTTGAAACAGTCTATATATGTATATATACTGTATATATACATATATGTATATATATGTATAGTATGCTGTTTCATATATATGTATGTATGTGTATGTGTGTGTGTGTACTTTCTTTGAAACAGTATAATTGAGTGAAGGCATAGCATTAAAATGTCTATCTAAAGGACAGTTAAATTAAATTTTTGGTACATTCAAGTAACACAATACTCTGCATCAGAAAAACAAATGGTCTTTAAATACCCATAATAATATGCATAAAATTCAATACATTAAGTAGGTGAATAAGAAGTTTCATGAGATGCATACAGGTTGAGCATCCCTAAATGAAACACCCCAAACCTAAAATATTCCAAAATCTGAAATTTGATGCAAAATGTTTAAGATTTCAGAATATTTTGGGTTTCAGCTTTTCAAATTCAGGATCCTCAACACGTACAGTGTATGAAAACATTCCAAATTTTGAAAAACTCTGAAATCTGAATCATTTCTAGTCCCAAGCATTTCCGATAAGGAATACTCTACCTGCACGATTTTATCAAATTTTAAAATAATTACAATTAGATAATCTCTTATTTAGGCATATACATTTAGTACAAAAATCACTAAAAAAGGATTAAAAGAAACTCGGAACTCAGATAAGCAATCCAATAAAAGATGAATCACCTATGTGGATGAAAGCTGCTGTCAATGTTGTAGCTCTTCAGTTATTTGGAAGATTCCCCAGTTGCACTAAGGTAGTAGCAATGATGAGTGTATGTGCTACTAACCAAGAATAATTATTTCTTGAAACTATGTTGTTGTTAGATATTGTTGAGTCTGTGTCCAACTCACAGTGGCCCCACGTACAATAAATGAAACACTTGTCAGTGTTTCTCTGCTATCCTTTCAATGGGCTTTCAATGGCAGATTGATTTGTGGGAGTGGGTTGTCAGGTCCTTCTCCCAAGCCTACAGCACCTGCTGTTCCCAGGCAGTTTCCCATCTAAGTACTAACCAGGCCCAACCTTGCTTAGCCTCAGACACCTGACAGGGTTGGATGCCACAGTGGTATGGCTACAGGCACTGGAAACTATAGGAGAGGAGAAAAAATGTCTTAGGTTTATGTCTGAGGCTTCTATAACAAAAGGCAGAATAATAAAATAAAAGTATAAAAATCTATTTACTATAAGTCTTACATGACACAGGAGCCTTCATAAGGAAATGAAGACCCAAAGAATAGTTAAACCCAAGAATTATTGCAGTAGTTTTAATAAACAGTGGATGGTCATGGGAAAAAATAATGCAAAAAGAAAATGTGCTAATGGTAATAAAAAAGGGAGAAATTTAGCAATATTTATTTGCTCAGATTCTCCAATCTTTGGAAAGAAAAATCTTCTGACATAAGAATGTTCCTTTCATCTGGTTTGCAGAAGGCAGCTCTCATATGAGGGTTTTATAACCTGCTTCAGAGGCAGGTCAGAAAATCCTTCCTAGGTTTTATGATCTGCTTCAGGGAGGAAATGGAGAGTAAAGAAAAAGCCAGAGAAATTTCCTTGCTTCTGTGGGAATTATCTCAAACTATTCCAATTTATATTAGTTTGGGTTGCATATCCTGAATCTCATGAAAACCATGAAGCTACATGTCTTTTCCATGGGAAATAGAGAAATGACAAGTCATGAGCAGTAGACTTTTTTTTTAAATAGAACCCGCAGACAGAATCAATGAAGAAATATTCAGGAAAGAAATAATCTTGGCACTGGATATTAGGTAATAAAATTTCTCTTTATTCACTCAAGCCATT
Organism: Pedetes capensis; assembly: GCA_007922755.1. Taxonomy (NCBI): domain Eukaryota; kingdom Metazoa; phylum Chordata; class Mammalia; order Rodentia; family Pedetidae; genus Pedetes; species Pedetes capensis. The sequence goes on from VMDO01025310.1 coordinate 1,808, forward strand.
CTAGTAATCATTGGTAAATAAAAAATGAGTTTTCTCGATTCAATTTCTAATTCTATCAAATCATACTGTGAATCCATGGATAATTGTACTTCACAGCTATACAGTGTGCTTCAGCATGTATATTAATTCATAATCTTTACCATGTATCTGTGAAATTACAGTATAGTAATAAATATAGTAACAAATATTCAATAAAACTTACTCATTATTTTTATTGATGGCATTCAGTATTTAAGTATGAGAAATATTACATATTACCAAATATTATTTAGCATAATAATTACTTTGCAGTATTATTAAAATGCAGACTTCCTGGACTCATCTATGATTATCCTGATTCCTCTCTTCTAGGATAAGGTAAAAAAATCAATAATTATAAAAAATTTTAAAAAGCCTACCCAGACAATCCTAATGCTGATGATCCTTAGTCAATACTTTGACAAATATTAGTTAGAAGGACTAATAAAATAAGCCCATCAACAGACAAAGGAAATGGGAATAACTTAACACACTAATGAATCAAATGCATGGCAGCCAACTTCTACACATATCCAACCCATCACATTGTGATCTGGGCCAATCCAAGAAAATGTGGATACGCTCAATAAAGAATCTAAGTCCAATTTTTCAAACTTAATCCTGGGGCTCACAAACAGATTCTGCTCAATTTGGAAGAAGTTCTGAGGAATTTATAGTAGGACTCTGTAATTCGCTCAACACAGATCACACAGCCTCTTTTCCAAAAATCTCAAGGACTACTACAAATGTTCAACACATAAGCCAGCATTTGTAATCAGTCATGAAAGATGTTATCACTGCAGTAATGTGGAAGATCAGTTGAGACACAGATAATCCTGTTTTTTGAGAAATAAGATTTCATGGAGGAGGTAAATCCTGAACAAAAGTCATAAAATAAATAGGAACTTTAATCTCTGAAACCAGAAGAAACAGAAAAGCAAAATAAGAGCACATGAGTACAGACTACTGAGGCAAAAACCTCTTTATAACAAAGAACTGACAGTGAGAAGCAGCTGGGTACAAGGTCCACTAGAGAAACCTCACCATCTACCTTGGCTCTCTGTCTAAACTCTAAGATTACCCCAGTGGGATGGGAAAACCTGGGACACTTCTGGAAAGGTGCCAATCCCCTAGTAATTAACAAGACTGAGCATAACTTTCAAACTTGTTCAAAATACGTACAAACTAACATATAAATTTATTTTAATTACAGTTCACAAGAGTTGTCTATAATCTGCACTGACTTGTTTTTTTCTCTCTTTTCTGAAGTTACATACATGAGTATTTTTAAATGTTTGGAGGAACTGCCCTATCTTAATACCTCAAGTTTCATTGTATGTGACTTTAGATATTGCCCAAATCCAGGGGATGATAAAATGAACTTCTAAGTGCACTGTCAAATTAATTCTGCCTTTTTCCCCTTAATATGTAAGAGCTGCTCTCCGTCACTACTTCCTTCAAAGAAAGCTTCTCATGTGGCCTGTACCCACTGCTGTCTTCTCTTTGGGCTCTCCCACTCCTCCACTGGCTGAGGAAGCTAGGGACACTCTGTCCCAGGCCTTGGAGATGGAGAAAGACACCATAAATGGATATTGTATTATTTTGAGCTTCCCTGCTTTTTCTTTAAAGGTTGTTTCTGAATCATAAGCTGATTTAGAATTTGGTTGTGCATTTCTATTCAAACTTCATCAGTTTGATTTTTTATACAGAGAATGTATAGTAGAAACAGAAGGACCTGACTCTCCTCTCTGAACCTAGGAACATATAGCTAATTATTAAGGTGACATAGAAAAACAGGCCATAAGTTACATAAGCATCAACTTGATAGAAAGAATGAGAAAACTGGAAGAATTCCAAAATCCATCTCAGAAGACAATTTCCTTCTTAATGAATCAAAAACCTTGAGAAAAGCAATCAAGGTATACCCAGACCACCTACCTAGACATAGCCTATAAATCCTTGTTGCTGTTGTTGTTGTTGGCAAGTTCCCTAGAGTCAGGTCTGACTTATAGCAATCCTATGTACAACAGAACAAAACACTTCCTGATACTGTGCCATGCCCAGCACTATAACCATGATTCCCTGTTAGTTATATGGCTCTCAATGGCTGATTATATCAGCAGTGGGTGCCAGGTCTTTGTCCCAATTGCTACGTGATAGTCTACTCTTCTTGCATATCTCTAAATAGTATTCCCTTTCAAATTCCAAAAGTGTTCCAATTTTGATGATAAATTATATGGTTATCTTAAGTGTAAATGGTAATAGAAACAACTAATATTCAATGTATACTTTTGTCCCATAGTCATATAAATAGATGCAGAAAAGGCATTTGATAAAAGTTAATATTTTTTCATGATTAAAAACTCTCAGAAAATTAGTTACACAAGGAATTTACTTCAACATAATAAAGGCCATATTTGTAAAGATCAAAGAGAACACCATAGTTAAATTACTCCAAGATCAGTGACAATACAAATGTCCTTTAAGGAGGCAAAATAATCTATTTCAGACCTAGGCTCGGGTAGAGCCCACCCTTTGAGTGCACTTCCTGGGGGTGTTCTTCCTGTGGAAGTTCCTCCATTGTTCTGTCCATTCCTGGGGAAAGCCCCACCCCTCTGGGTCCAACCTCCACCCTAGATCCCTCCCCTTGATGTCCAACACCCTCCCAGAAATCCCTCCCTTCGGGGTCCAGCTCTAGATAGAAGACTGTCCCTTCTCGGGGGTCCTGCTTCCCTCATTTGCACAATAATTTCCTTCAGTTCTCTAAGTATCTCTGTAGTATCCAGTGCCATGTTGGCCTGTGCCACGTGTTCCTTATTGGTGCTTTCCTGCTGTTTCACATGGCTCCTCCTAAGTGCCCCTGAGTCTTCTAAACAATTCCCGGTGACACCTTGTTTCATCTGCACAGAGCTTCTCTGTGTTTCATTAACTTTTTCTCATATCTCAGTTCTCTCTAAATCTTCCTTGGCTAGCCATGGTGCTACTGCTAGTACCTCTTTCCAGAATTTCTTTGTTTCCTTTTTGTTCACCTTCTGCCCCCCCCCCCCGTTTTAATTGGGCTTTCAGGCTTTTCCATTGCTCTTCCAAGATTTTACTTTTGCTGCTTCCTATGGCTACCGATTTTCGTTAACTCACAAAAAGTACACTACGCTTCTTGGTTTCTCCTGTTTTCCCTTGTTTCCTTCCCAAAGATGGGAGGTTCATTATGCATGCTTTAGGTTTCTTTCTTACCTCCGTTTTTCTGAGGCTCCATTCCCAACTCGGTTTGGCCTTCCCCCTTTAGGTTCTGGCCCTATGCTCTGGCCTCCCTTGGGTTCCTCAAACCTCCTGAACCCTTTGGCTCCCTTGCGGTCCTTTTATAGGCCCTTCTTTCCTGGAAGCCCTTTGGCTCCCCACTTTCCTCAGCAAGCCCTTTTCCTGCCTTTCCTCTGGGGTTCCTGGCTCCTTTTCCTTGTGGCAGTCTCTTTTCCTGCTCTTCCTCAGTGCTCTTGGGCCCCTTCCCAGGCCTTGTTTGTCTGGCCCTTTCTTACAGAGGCTCTTTGCCTCCTTTCTCCATTAGGGTTTGGTCTTGCCAAGCCCTTCTTTTCCATTTCTATATCTTCCCATTTCCAGGAGGTTCCGTTCTTTTTATATTCTTTCCTGCCACTCTCTGGTACATGCTTCCCCTATGTGCCCAAGCAGACTGGTCCCCAAACTTAGGGTCCCTGCCTAGGGCTACATGTAACTACTCCTGACCACGTGACACTCATTTTTGCCACTGCGGATGGACCCACTGGCCTTCCGTCTGTTGCTCTTGGTCCCCATTTGTCCTCCTCATGGCCTCCTGTCCAGTGTACCATCAGGTTCTCCATGAAGCATAGTTTCTTCTGTTCCTCTCCTCCAGCACCCTTCTTGGGAGAGGGCTTTCTGCTTTTCCTTCTGGTTCCCCATTTGAGATAAAGATTCCTCCTTTTTCCCTCTCAGGATGAGGGTCTTTATCCACACCTCATGTGGGTCCCTATTCTCAGGACTCCCATGGTGTTTTGTGGGGTCCCTGTTCAGGTTCCACCTCTATGTGGTGCACATCTCCCAGTCCAGCCCGGATATTCAGGTGGGAGGTGCCGCCACACACACACATATCTAAACACAAGTCACTCAGGACCCTCAAGTGAGGGGCATGGACTCCTGCAGCCCTCAGAAATGCTGTAAGAGGAGAAAGACAGAAAGGAAAAGCCTCAGGCAGGGACTGAAAGCAGCTTTTTATTCTCTCCCCCCCCATCCCACCCCCGCTCTCCCTTTGCCAGAGTAGAGAAAAACCCAAACAAGTTTTGCTAGGTCCCTTGTTTGGGCACCACCTCTATGTGGGGCAAGCAGGAGAAGGGCAGGGAGGAACACAAAGAAGTGTTAGCAGCCTTAGTGTTATTTTTGCTGCCTCAGGGGCAGCTGTGGCTCTTCTGCCTCTGGCGCTGGGACCTGAGACTGTCCTCAGCTTCTGTCCCTAGGTGCTGGGTAAAGGGTCTGTCCTCAGCCTGCTTGTAGTCCTTGAGAGCGCCATCTAGTTGTCCTGGTCTTGGTGGTCACAAGGAGAGATGTTTCTGTGTTGTTGGTCAAATCCAGATAGAGTTCTTTCTTTGTCGGTAGTCAGGTGGGGAGAGAGTTCCCAGCAGAAAGCTAGTAACCAGCAGCATCACCATCAGCAGTCCATCACCACCAGCCACCAGCCACCAGCCACCTCACCACCTTCTCTTGTGGCATCACCACCAGCTCTTCACCAGCTCCCTGCCACCTGCTTCCTCACATGCAGAGTGAGCTTTGTTTATATAGCCCTTGGTTAACTGCCTTAACTGCCTCAAGATAACAATTAGCTGGATACAGGTAGGGCTAGGTGCAACCAATTTAGAAGTGACATTCAAATAAAGAGTGAAACCAGATGTCACCCCTTTGGTAATCAAGGGGAAATCCTTGATTACCAATCAGGGGGCAAGATGAGGGTTGAATAATTCTCTACAATAATGACATAGAAAGAGCTGGAGACAGAAAATCAAAAGGGAAGAACATGCTCTGTTTTTTTCAAGCTTAAGGAATTGAACAAAAAATTAAAGCCTTGAGGGGCAATAGTGAAGGATCCTACAGGGAAAATATTATATGATGCAGGAAACATCAGAAGAAAGTGGAAAGAATACACAGAGTCATTCTACCAAAAAGAATTGGTATAATTCTTTTATACCAATTTATAATAAAGAACCAACCATTTCAAGAGGTTGCATATGATCAGGAAGCAATGGTACTGAATGACAAAGTGGAACCTTCCTTGAAGAAATTGATGAAGCACAAGGCACCAAGAATTGGTGGAATACCAATAGAGATGTTTCTATAAACAGATGCAGCACTAGAGGCACTCACTTGTTTATGCCAAGAGATTTGGAAAATAGCTACCTGGCCTACTGACTGGAGAAGATCCATATTTGTGCCTATTCCCAAGAAAGGGGATCCAACTGAATATGGAAATTATTGAACAAATACCATTAATATCACACGGAAGCAAAATTTTACCAAAGATCATTCAAAAGCAAAAGCAGCAGTACATAGACAGGGAATGGCAGAAAAATCAAGCTGGATTCAGAAGAAGGCATGGAACCATGGATATCATTGCAATGTCAGATATATTAGCTGAAAGCAGAGAATACAAGAAAGGTGTCTGTCTATGTTTTATCGACTATCAAAAGGCAATTGACTGTATGGATTGTAACAAGTTATGGATAGCAGTGTGAATAATGGGAATATCAGAGCACCTAATTCATGAGGAATCTGTACATGGACCAGGAAGCAGTCATTCGAACAGAACAAGGAAACACTGCTTGGTGTAAAGTTGAGAGAGGTGTACATTAGGGCTGTATCCTTTCACAATACCTCTTCAATCTCTATGCTGAGCAAATGATCTGAGATACTAGACTTTATGAAGAACACAGCATCGTGATCAGAGGAAGACTCATTAACAACCTGCAGATGACACAACTCAGCTTGCTGAAAGTGAAGAGGATTTGAAACATTTACTGATGACGATCAAAGAACACTGCTGTAAGTATGGCTTGTGCATCAATATCTGTCAGGTTCTTTCTGGGGTTTCTCTATTTCTGTATTGTGGATGGAGGTGAAATATGTGGGGGGTGCCCTGTTGCTGCACCTAATGGCAAGGCTGTGGCCAGAGAACAGAGTATCATGCACAGGATAAAAGAATAGGGCTTTATTCACAAAGGAGGGGAAAGAAATGGAGGATTATGGAGAGGGGAAAGGGGAGTTGGAGAAGGAAAGTGCTCACCTGCAGTCTCTGCCACTGGGGCTGAGATTCCCAGGTGTCATTGCTCTTCTGGCTCACAGGCTTCATCACTTTGAAGGCACTATGCTTGACTCTTGGGGGTTTGCCTCTTGAGGCAGTTGGTCCATGTAGGGCATCTGGCATTGTAAAGGTCGGGGTCAAGTAGAAGTGGCAGGCAGGTAGAAGTAGGATGAAGGTAGGTTGGAGGAAGGCGGAAGGCTAGGCTAGGCATGTGAGTAAAAGGGCCTTGGGCTCTTAAGGAACTGCAAGGACCTAGTGAGATTCTCTTCGATGGTGTTCAGAATAGCTGTTGAACTCTGAGATCTGGAGTTTATATGGCCTGATAGCCAACCAATCAGGGGAATAGGGTTGGATCAGAAATGACCGATTGGGCACCAGTGGGGCTTTAGATGCTACCATGCCTTGGGTGCCATCTTGGCCTACTCGATGGGAGGGGGAAAGAATGAGATACCTGGATGTATGGCAAAGGTGACCAGTTGCTATCTTACCCCATAAGATTCGATGGGAACAAATGACCTGGATATAGGGTAAGGGTCACGTGCACCAGAGGATAAAGATTGGTCCTCCAAGTGGGCTATATGAGGTCCTGGGACTGGCCATGTTTGGGGTACACCCTATCCCCCTGGGAATCCCCACAAATATCTACAAAATAAAAATCCTTACAACTGGGTCAGTAAGCAACTTCATGATAAATGGAGAAAAGATTGTGGTTGTCCTAGATTTTGCTTTACTTGGTTCTACAATCAACAGCAACAGAAGCAGCAGTCAAGAAATCAAAAGACATATTTCATTGGGAAAGTTTGTGGCAAAAGACCTCTTTAAAGTGTTGAAAAGTAAAGGTGTCACACTGAAGAAAAAGATGTGCCTGACTCATGCCATGGTATTTTCAGTCACATCATATGTTTATGAAAACTGGACATTGAATAAGAGATATAGGAAAAGAATTGATGCTTTGAATTATGACACTGGAGATGAATATTGAATATACCATGGACTGCAAAAAGAACCAACAGATCCATCCTAGAAGTGCAACCTGAATGCTTCTTGAAAGCTACTATGGCTAGACTGTATCTTATGTATTTTGGAAATGTTGTCAGAAGGGACCAATCTCTAAAGAAGGGCATAATGTTTGGGAGAGCGGCAGGTCAACAGATAAAGAAAAACCCTCAACTAGAAGGATTGACTCAATGTCTTCAACAATGGGCTTAAACATAAAAAATATTGTGTGCCTGGCCCAGAAATAGGAAGTGTTTCATTCTGTTTTACATAGGGTTGCTGTGAGTTGGACTTGACTCGATGGCACCTAACACCACCACCACTTGATATGTACAATTTAAGATTAAAATATACTCCATATGTAATTTAGTTGTATCTCAATTTTTTAAGTATATTATTTTCATTGTAATCCATTGCTATATATTTTTAATTTTTAAAAATAATTTATTGTATTTTCACAGGGTATGTTTTCACATGTATTTGTAGGTGTTTTTGCTTGTATTTTTATAACTGATTTTTATCTTGAGTGCACAACATTATTATTACTGATGACTTCAAAGGATTTTTGTTTTTTCTCATAATGAAATCTGTAAATATTTTATGTTTTGACATAATTTATATATTTTCCATCATATGAAGTTTATCTTGTTTTAAAAATTTTATATCTTTATCAAGTTTTGTACTCATTGATTTATCAGCCAGTAAAAGTATACTAAGAACTCTAATGATGAATTTGTCAATTTCTCTTTATGTCTCTGGATTTCTACCTCTATATTTTCAGGCAATTATTTTAAACTTATGTAAATTTAGAATTTTTATTTGTTTAGAGTATCAAATCATTTGCCATTATTAGGAAGTTGTTTGTTATCAGGTGCCATCAAGTAATGTCCAACTCACAGCAACCCTATGTACAACAGAAGGAAGCACTCCCTGACTCAATGCCATACCTGACACTATGTCAGTGATTCTCTGCTATTCAATCCAAAACAATCAGCCATTGAAAATCCTATGAATAGCAGGGAAACACTGATATAGTGCCAGGCATGAGTCAGACCCAACTCGATGGCATTTAGCAACAATTATATAATACTTAAATAGTCAATTCCTTTATATATTTACCTGTATTTCTACACTGTATCACTGAGCCACACCCCCAACTACTTCTTAATTTTTTATCTTGGGACAAATTCTTACTGAATTGTGCAGGCTGCCTCTGGCTTGAAATTGGCAATCTCTCTATTTTAGCCTCCCAAATTGCTGAGATTATAGACATGCACCATCATGCCTGGCTGTTATATGTGACTTTTGTTCTGAAAATTTTTATCTTCTTTCTACTTGATTTTTGTCTTTTTTTTCTTGGGAATAAGCACAAATATGGATTTCTTCCAGTCAGTTGGCTATGTAGCTGTTTTCCAAATCTCTTGACATAAACAAACACTTCCAGTGCTGCATTTGTTTATTGAAACATCTTAATTGGTATTTCATCCATTCTTGGAGCCTTGTATTTCACAAATTCCTTCAAAGCAGCTCCCACTTCTTTCAGTACCATTGGGTCCTGATAATATGCAACCTCTTGAAATGATTGATAATCCACCAATGCTTTTTGGTATAATGACTCCATGTATCACTTCCATCTTCTTTTGATCACATAGGTCTATTTCTGAGGTGTCTTTTCTGTTCCACTGATTTGTGTTTCTGTTGCTTTTCCCATACCACACTCTTGATTATATAGCTTGATAGTAATTCTTGGTATCATGTATGTCAGTCTTCCAATTTTGTTCTTCTCTTTCAATACTTTTGAGTATTCTATGTCTTTTGCTTCTCTGTATAAACTTTAGGGCTGGGATTTAGCTCAGCTGGTAGAGCACTGCTTTGCAGTCTCTGAGGTCCTGAGTTCAATTCCCAGCACTTCAAAAATGGGAGAAGGTTGTGGCAATCCACTCCCTAGACAATTCCAAAACAATCACCCATTGAAAACTCTGTAAGGGTCGCTATGAGTCAGACACGACTTGATGGCACCTAACAAAATATAAACTTTAGAATCAATCTGGTGACATTCATGAAACAATTTACTGTGCATTTGTTTGAGATTATATGGAATCTATAGATCAAATTGGGAAAAACTGACATCTTGAGAATTTTTAGTCTTTCTGTCCATGAAGATGGAACATCTATCTGTGTATTTAGCTCGTCTTTGATATTGTCCATTAGATCTTTGTGGTTTTCCTAATATAGATCTTGTACATACTTTGTTAGATTTATACCTAAATGTTTCATTTTTGGAATTTTAATATAAATGGTATTGCATTCTAACTTCAAAGTCCATTTTTTTGTTTCTGGTACATAGGAAAACAATTGGCTTTTGTATAGTAAACTTGTATCCTGTAAGCTTGTTAAAATCTCTTAGTAATCCCAGGACTGTTTCCTTTCCAAAAACAGTGGTGGAAAGGTACATATTTTCCTTGCTCCTGATCTTAGGGGGAAAGCATCTAGTATTTCATCATCAAGATTGATGTTAGTTGACAGTTTTGTAAAGATATTCTTAAATAAGTTGAAGTAGTTCCCCTCTATTTCTAGTTTACTGAGAGTTTTTAATCCTAAATTGGTTTTAGATTTTATCGAAAACTTTTCATGCATCTATTTACCTGATCATATGGGTGCTTTCTCTTTTATTGCCTTTTGATGTTATCAACCATATGGCTTGAATTTCTAAAAGCATAGAAGAAATTTAAATGCATTTTTCTTTGAGAAATCTACATACTCTATACCAACTATATGACATTCTGAAAAAGCAGAACCATGTTAATAGGGGGAAGAAGGTTGAATAGCTGAGGGACAGAGAATTTTTAATGCAGTAAAACTTCTCTGTTTGATAGTATAATGCTGGTTATATGTCATTGTACATTTGTCCATACTCATAGAATGTACAATGCTAAGAGTGAACTTGAATGTAAAGTATGGTCTTTGAGTGATAATTATCTATCAATGTAGATTTACCAGTTGTACCAAACAAATCACTATGATAGGAGACTGATGGAAGAGAAAGTTATTCATAGGTGGGAGCAAGGAGTACATGGGAAATCTCTGTGCCTTCTTCTCAATTTTTCTGTAAATTAACCTAAAACTTCTCTTGAAAGTCTTGTCAAAAACAGAATAATCAAAAGGAAAGTAAGAGGGAAATAAATATAAAATAATTAAATAAAAAATAATATGAAATAAGCCGAGCACAGTGAAGTATACCTGTAATTCCAGCCACTCAGTAGGCAGAGGCAAGAGAATTTTAAGTATGAGGACAGAGGCAACCTGCATAACTCAACAAGACACTATCAAGATAAACAATTTAAAAAGGGCTGAGGGTGAAGCTCAGTGGTAAAGTGCTTGCAAAGCATCCATGAAGCCCTGGGTTCAACCCTCTAATACCTCAATAAAATAAAATAAATTTCAAAGATGTAAAGTGAACTAAAGTTTGTTCTTGAAAAAATCAGTAAGACAGAACATTAGCAATATTAGTAAAGAAAAAATAAAATACAGAAATAATAATTTGAAAATTTAAAATGGGGAACAGAAGTAGAATCAGCAGACACTTAAAAATGACCAGAATATTATGTCAACTTTTGGGGAAAAAAATTAAACAAAATAGAGACTTTCCAAAAGAATTACAATATATTTAATTTACTCAAAGTAATTTAGAAATAAATTTTTAAACACACATAGACCTACAAAACACTGAACTGTATCTTTTAAAAAATCTGATTTTTAAAAAACCAACGTAATTTTATATTTGGTTTCTACTAGACATTTAGGAAATATATAATCTTAATTTTAGGTTATGTTTCAATTAATTCATTTATAATAGAGTTACAAACAATCTTAAATGTTTCTGTGACCTACAACAATAAAGTATTGCTTATTTCTCATATAAGTCATATGTCCAATTTTAGTGCTAATACACAAGGAATAATCTCATGGGCAGAAAGAGTGCAAGTCAAACAGTAACCACTAGTCTTATGGGGAATGATAGTGGTGGAATCTACCACAATGAACCCTCCTGTGAAAAAGAAATAGATGGACTAGTCTACAATCCCACTTTATGTGACAAGAAAAACTTTAATAATAAAATCCAACATGGATGCCAACACAAGGTTAAACAGTAATGCAGTGCCTTTCATGAAGATAGATGAAGAAATTATAATTAAAATATTATCAAGTCAAATTCATTAAAGAGGACATGAAGGAGGGTTTATCACTAAAATATACATTAATATAACTTGTGAAACAAATAGAAGGAAAAAATACATTTCAGTAAATACAAAAGATGGCTTAGATAAAAATCCATCACTCATTTATGATTAATACAGAAATCTAGGTATAGAAAGAAATTTCTTAAAACAGATACACCAAAAGAATTAAGAAATGTTATACATAATATTAAAGTATTAATTTTTTAAAAAGTCAGGAACAAAACAAGGTTGCTCATTAGTAATGTTTGATTTTTAAATTGTTATATAGGGTCTTGCCAGGAAACACAGTCAGTCATATATATAAGTACAATCATTCCTTGGTGTCTGTAGGGGATTGGTTCCATGACTCCCCACAGACACCAAAATCCAAAGATGCTCAAAGTACTTTATATAAAAAGTGCATAGTATTTACATGTATCCTATGTTTATATTCCCGTGTACTTTAATCTCTAGATTACTTATAATACTTAGCACAATGTGAATGCTATGTAAATAGTTGTTATACTCAATTGTTTCAGGAACAGTGAAAAGAAAAAAAGCATGTTCATGTTTAGTAGAGTTATAAGATTTTTGTTCCCTATATTTTGGATCTAGGGTTGGTTGAATCTAACAAATACAGAACCCATGGATACAAAGAGCTGTATGGAATTAAAAAGAAAGAAAGAAATCTGGCATTTGTCGCAATCTGATCTCTATGTAACAAATCTAAAAGACACAAAATTTATTAGAGAACTAATAAGAAGTTTAACAAGATTGTTGAATAACAGATCAACAAAAAATTAGTTTAATGTCAAAACTCAGACAACAAACTGATACATTCTTAAATATTTAATTTTTAATAACACAAAAATGAAAATTACTTGGAAATAAAGCCAATAATAATGTGTACCATAATTATGCACAATATTTTAAATACTTTGTTGAAATAAGGAAGATGTAAGTAAAGGAAGATCATTTCAAAGACAGGGAAGTTCAATATTATAAAGATGGCAGTTTTTCCAGAATTAAAATATACATTAGACATAACTCCAAGCAATATTTTACCAATATTTTGTTTTGCTTTGAATTTACTTTTTATAACATGATGAACTGATTATAAAATTAGCATGAAGATAAATTTCTAAGAATCACCTTAATAGTTTTAAAGAAAAATAAAATAGAGGGAGTTTCTATGCCAGAAAGCAAGACTTTATTCCTCTGATTGTGAAAGGGTGGAATGTGCAGAAAGATTAATTAAATAATTAAGATAAAACAGAGTGCTCAGAAATCAACATATACATGTTTAAAAACTTGAAATTTGGTGTAATTTAGCATGGAAAATATTATCCCAAAACTAAAATGTTTAAATGGAATCCCTACTTTAAACCATATAGAAATATAAATCCCTGATGAAACAATGATTTTAATGTAAAACCAACATTATATTTTTCAGATAAAAATTAAAATAAAATATCTTTAAAATTATAGAAATGGATACCGTAAATAAGATCAGGTGACATTCATGAAGAAAACACTGTTATATTTATATATTAAAGTTTAAAATATTTTTATCAGATATGAAACATCTAAAGACAAACCACAGGATGAGTGAAAATATTTACAAAACATACAGCAAATTAATACAAAAAATATAAACAAAAAGCAACACTATACCAGTTGTTTAAATACATCAGTGTCATGCAATAAGGTCTGGAATAGGAGAGTTTGTGATTGACTCAAAGATCCATCAGGGGCCTAGGCGCTCTCCATCTTTTATTATTGGTACCTGTATCTCCTTACTTATTTCATGGTTTCAAGACAACTACAGCATCACAGGCCTCATATCATTTTGGGAGGAAAGGGGAAACAAAAGGCAGAGATCAGGTTGCTTTTACTTTCAAATGCTTTGCCTTTTTCTCTTTAATTGGTATACACTCCTCCTGGATTTCCACTTACATCTCATTTGTGAGGATTGCACCAAATCACCCCTGTTGCTGCAGTCATGATTGGGAAATGGAATATTTTCGTCCAGGCTCATTGCTGCCATAGATAAAATCAAGATTTCTTAGCACCAGAAAAATACATGGGTATTGAGCAAGCATATAACAATACACTCCACATTTAATTGCCAGAATATATGAAGAACACCTACAAACAAATTAAGAAAAATAAAAATGAATCTAATGTAAAATGTCAAAAGACATGAACAGGCAGTAGACAGAAAAGAAAAATCAACTAGTAAATACTACATATGAATAGAGAGATATTCACCCTCAGTCAGTAGGAAAGAGAAAATTACAAGTGAAAACCAACTTTACATATTACTTCATATCTCTTAAAATACTGTTTTGGTAAGAATAAGTGAGAATTTTAATATTCACTGGTAAAGACAACTACTTTTAATAGTAATTAGTAATATCTAGCAATTCTGATAAGTTCATACTTACTACTCTGAAAGCATATTTACAGGTATAGACATCATTTGATCACAAGTACATATGAGGCTGAGACCTTTCAAAAATAGTAACAATAGCAAAATTTATTAACAACTTAAAAGTCTCTCTAAAGGACAAGTAAATGAATTTTGACATGTACGTATATTAAAATGTTGAACAAAAATGACAAATCACAAATATGTTGGGTGAATACCTCCATACACAATGATCGCATTAAAGCAGAGATGAAAAGATACAAAATGAGTCTGAAGTATAGTGTTGTATAGTACTATATTTATATCTAGCAAACATATAAAGAAATTAATGAGATTGAATAGTATTAAAATAATATTAAAAGTTTCCTCTGTGGGGAAGAAAAAGTAATTCAATTACCTTATTTCTTAAATAAATAGTAAGAACATGCATTATATTTATACATATATAAATATATCACACATTGTTTGTTGTTTGGTGCCATCAAGACTGACTCATAGCAACCCTATGTACAGAAGATGAAACATTACTGTCAGTGCTTCTCTGTTTTTCATAAGGTTTTCAATGGATGCTTTTTGGGAGTGGGTTGCCAGGTCTTTCTCCCAAATCTATAGCACCTGGTGTTCCCAGGCTGTCTCCCATCCCAGTACTAATCAGCCCTGACCCTGTTAGCTTCCGAGATCTGATGGGATTGGATGCCACAGTGGTATTGCTGCAGACATATAGTACCTGTTGTTGTTGATGTTAGATGCTCTCAAGTGGTGTCTGACTCACGGAGACCCTATGTACAACAGGCAAAACATTATTCCCAGTGCTTCTCTGCTATTCATAGGGTTTTCAATGGCAGATTGATTTTTGGGAGTGAGTTGCCAGGTCCTTCTCCTAAGCCTGCAGCACCTGGTGTTCCCAGGTGGTCTCCTATCCAAGTACTAACCAGGCCCGACCCTGCTTAGGGTCCAAGATCTGACAGGATCAGATGCCACAGTGTTAATGGCTGCAGGCATATAGTACATATATACATATAAATATAATAACACATACATCCATCTTTTATGTAATTTTGCATGTCTTAAATATTTCATATTTCATTGTTTTAATATTTGAATAATGAAATAATTCAATACTTCAATATTTCATTATTTAAATAAATTAAATTCACATAAAAATATAATTCAAATAAATTCAAATGGAAATAAAATAAAATATAATTCAAATAAAATTCAAATGGAAATAAAATTTCCATTTATTTATTTAAATAAATAAAATTCACAGAATTTCCATTTATTCACAGAATTTTATTTATTTAAATAAATAAATGGAAATTTGATGAGTATATTAATTTTTACATGTGTTCACGGTGAGAAAGAACTCCAGAACAAAATCTATGGGATAGTGGAAATCATGGATAATTTCATCTCAAAACCACTTTTAATTTCATCTTCATCACTGGCTCTGACTAACCTTTTTTAAAATCTTGGTAACTTTTTTTCCACCTTTTCAGGCATGTTTAAGAAGACCATAGGATCAACATGTAGGCAAAGACTTTAGCTCTTAAGAAAATATTTTTCTAATATAAGATGAAAAAAGTAAAAGTTCTGATATAGTCTTGAACAGTCTAGTGTAACATTTTAGCTTTATGACTAGAAAACACAATACAAATGTCATCAGTAAATAGTTGCCTTATTCCTTAGAGTATTATTCTCATTGTATTATGGTAAAATTCACATGTGATTATTCATCCTCACTCTCTCGGTCTGCACTGTATACCACTAACCGTTTGTGGATTTAAGTAGATCATCTCTAACAAATGCTGCCAAGGCACTAAGTTGAGAATGGAAAGTTGTCCACTGAGTTTGACAAGAAACCCACTGTTGACCCTGTAAAGAGAGTTTTGATGGAGCAAGTGGGTAAGTTAGGAAGCGAAACTGAAGAAGTGTTGAAAAGTAAAAAGAAAGTGAATGCAAGAGGGTATGCAGAAGCCATTTAACCTCGAGGAGCAGAATGAATACTAGCTGGTAGCAGGAGGGCTATGAGGGATCAAGGGATTCAAGTTTCCTTGTTTCATTTATAATGGAAATTCGAGGAGTATGTTGGGTTTTGTGCTGTTTCAGTAGAGAGAGAAAAGTTGATGATGTGGATGTTCAACACTAGCTTTTGTTTTGTTTTTTGCAATACTAGGAGTTGAACCCAGGGCCTTGCACTTGCTCCCCAAGTGCTCCACTAGTGAGCTGAAACTCTGGCTCCCTTTTTTATTTTTTATCCTGAGACAGGGTGTTGCTAATTCTTGCAGGCTGCCTCTGGCCTTGGATTTGTGATTCTTCTGCCCTAGCCTCTTAAGTAGCTAAGATTACAGGCATGAAACACAACATCCCTCCCTCCAGTCTGCATATCCTGATCTTCACCTTAAATCAACTTATAGAACTTTTAACTATGGTTACCTCAACCAAAAGTCAGCCTAGACTGCTTCTTTAGCACCTTCTGTCCATCATTTAGTGCTACAAATTTTACCTCTAAGATTATAAACGTCCTTCTCCTCTTACTCATCCTACTACCAATATTCTGAATTCACAGCTTCTATTTTATTTCCATGGCTCTAGTGTTACTCTGTAAGACTTACCTTCTATCTTGCTGCCCAATTACTTTGTAACACATATGCCAATCACTTGCTTACAACCTCTGATGGTTTTCCAACAACCAAGCCTAATTCTTAATCCCAATTTCTTAGAACACCCTACCAGTATTTTTAAGCAACAGTTCTACATAATATCCTAGCACACATTGTGCTATTTCAGATCTTCAATCCTAGGCTAAAACCACCCCCATTTGACTTTATTGCTTTCTTTTTAAAACTTCAACACAGCTGTTATCTTCTCTAAGAAGTCGTTTCTTCTCCCTCCTGCTCCTCCTCTTCCTTCTTTTTCAAGACAGGGTCTCCTTATGTTGCCCAGAGTCATCTTGAATCCCTGGGCTCAAGGGATGCTTCCTTCTTAATCTTCCAAGTAGCTGGAACTACAGGTGCACATCACCAAGCCTGATTTATTCAACTGCATCATTTTGAAACCTTCCTCTATGCTCTTAGAAAATAAAACAGCAGTTGTTCCATGTTTGGAGATTCCTCAAACCTTATGAATTCCATTATCAGGACACTGCAGGTTTTATCTGCTTTTCTTTATAAGTAATAATACCTAAGGTTACAACTGGCAATTTTAGCAATTTTCAGTGACCCACTTTCTCTTTTCCTTGTCTATCATTCTGATACAGATTTACAAGTATTCATTATACATAAGACGTTTATTTTTATTTTTCCATAGTAGTTGGGGGCTGCATGTAGGCCCTTAGACATATTTTGCAAGTGCTCTACCACTGAGCTGTACCCTAGTTCCCTCCTTTTTTTTTTTTTTAGTTTTTAATCTTTAGACAAGGTCTTGCTAAATTATGCTGGCTGCCTTGGGCCTCAAATTTGTAATCCTCCTGCCTCAACCTTCCGATCTGATGGGTTTACAGATGTGTGCCAACATGCCCAGACTCATCATACATAAGACTTTAAATCCATATAGTCAATATTTTAGAACTCTTAACCATGATCAATATTACAGACTTTGTACAACACTATAATGCCTATCACTTGCCCAGGAAGCTTTCATTTCCTATGAAAAAGAGAGAATGAAAAGTCTTATGTCATCAATATCTCAGTTGCTAAATTTCTCTAATCCCTTCAGCTCTAGGACAGGAACCATGTCAATATATCATCATATGAATTTTCACAGAATTTTTATTTCAGTAGCTTAGGAAAGGATTGAATTTCTAAACTATCCAGGAAAAAAAAGCAACTAAAATTCAAAAGTAGCTTAGTTCTAGCCATAATCACAGGCATAAGTAAGTTAATGCTAATGCAAAAGAAATGGATAGAGCCCAAATAGAGGGGAAATCTAAGAACAAACATAGCCAAAAAATACTTTAACAGAAGTTAATCTCACATTGGAAAAAAAAAACTATTATGTGAACAAGACAAATTGAAATACTCATTACCAGTGCACATATGCTTGACATGGTAAACTTAACTTTTCTTGAACTTTAGACCATTGCTATGAACACTGACTTTGGTATCTCCAAAACTCTTCCTTCTATGGCTCTATTCCACCATTAAAGAAAAGGGGAAATTGTCTATATTTATTGAAAACATACATTGCTGCCAGGCACAGTGGCTCGTGCCTATAATCCCAGTGACTCTGGAGGTGGAGGCAGGAGGATTGCAGGTTCAAGACCAGAGTCATCTTGCATAACTTAGTGACACTCTATCTCAAGATAAAAGGTGAAAAATGGGCTGGTGATGCAGCCCAGTAGTTGAGCACTTGCAAAGTATATGTGACCCCTGGTTTCAACTCTCAATTATGAAAGAAAGTAAAAAAGAAAAGAAAAGAAAGAAAGCGAGAAACAAAGAAAGCAAGAAACAAAGAAAGAGAAAGAGAAAGAAAGAAAGCATACATTGCTAATTCAAGGTTATTTCTATCAATTGGTAAAATAGAAGCTCTAGAGAAATGTTTTCCAATTCTGAAAATGAATTCATTTTGTCTCTAGTGCTTCATATCCCTCCAAAGCTTCTGTAAAATACAGACCATTTTTGGGTGTCTACTAAGTTCAAGGCTGTCCTAGATGCTTTATACAAGGTATCTTGAGTAAACACTACAGAAACCACATTTTATTGATTAGAATACTAAAGTCCACAAAGGTTAAGATAATCTAGCCAAGACTGTACAGCAAGTTAGTGAGCAAGCTCCGGTCCAATTATTGGTCTATGAGATTCCACAATTACGCTTTTGCTACTGTTCTGCATAAAAATGACACAATTGTGATTCTGCTAAGGAATATTTATTTTTAACTATAGGAAACTGGGAAGCACATCAGAGGACTTCATCTGAAAATAATTCTCTCATCTGGTTTTCTATCACAGAGTAGCAGAACCTAGGTTCCCAACCAAAGGACACACTAAGCTTGATTGGAAGGTCAAAGAAAATCTTTCTCAACCTAGCTATTGAAGGAAAGGATTGATGAGGAAGAAGAGGATAATTAAACATGACTATTTGATCACTGCGGGCTGGGATTTAGCTCATTTGGTAGAGCGCTGCACTGCAGTCTCTGAGGTCCTGAGTTCAATTCCCAGCACCACAAAAATGGGAGAAAGGCCAGGCAATCCACTCCCAAGGCAATCCCGAAATAGTCATTGAAAACCCTATGAGGGTCACTATGAGTTGGATACCGACTCGACGGCACCTAACAACAACAACATTTGATCACTAAACTAAGTATCATTTTCTCCGTGAACATATATTTCAATATTTCGCATCCAATTACTTGACAATGCAATCAAGAAATTAACAAGGGCATAGTGCTTCAGAGTATGCGTCCTGATTTATCATTGACTACTTCACCATATACTCACACAACTCTGGAGTCACGTAGGGAACACTATCGATTTGGGGGAGCCTAATATGTACTACCCTGCAGCTGTACCACTGTGGTGTCTGATCCCATCAGATCTCAGAAGCTAAGCAGAGTGGGGCCTGGTTAGTACTTGGATGGGAGACAGCCTGGGAATACCAGTGCTGTAGGCTTAGGAAAAGGACCCACCAACCCACTCCCAAAAAACAATCAGCTATTGAAAATGCTATGAATAGCAGAAAAGCACTGACAATAGTGTGTCATCTGTTGTACATGGGGTTACTAGGAGTCAGATACCAACTCGAAGGCACCTAACAACAACATGTACTAACTGCTCTATTCGGGGTTAATACATTACCAATTGTATACTCTCAACTTGCTTCAGGTAGGGGCAAACTCAAGTGTGATCCCTCCCCCCAAATCAAAAGCTAGTAAAACAAAATCAAAATGAAAGTACATAAATAGGAAAAAAAGAAACTTTTCATTAAAAAAATAAATGAGTAAGAAATGAAAAGTAATTGCTGTAAAGGCAGTATCAACACAGGTCCCCCCTCTCCATTGCAGCCACACTGTTGGCCTTAAGCAACTTTTACATAAATCTTCTAGTATCCCACTGAGCAGAAAAGGCTTAAATCTAAATCTGATTCCACATCTAAAATTAAAGTTGAATCAAGAGTACCTGGATTAGTTCCATACTACTATAGCATGTTACTTCAAACAACATGAATTTATTATCTTACACTTCTGGAGGTCAGAGTCTGAAACAGGGTTTCTTGTTGTTGGGCATTGTCGAGTAGACTCTGACCCATAGCAACCCTATGTACAACAGAGGAAACACTCCCCAATCCTGCCCCATGCCTGGCTCTACTGTCAGTGCTTCTTTGCTATTTATACGGTTTTCAATGGCTGATTGTTTCAGGTATGTGTGGCCAGGTCCTTCTCCCAAACCTACAGCATATGGTGTTCCCAGGCAGTCTCCCATCCAAGTACTAACCAGGCCTGACCCAGCCTAGCTTCCCAGACCTGACAAGATCAGACACCAAGGTGGTATAGCTGCAGGCAAACAGGGTTTGTTGTTGTTGTTAGGTGCCATTGAGCCTGTGCCCAACTCATAGCGACCTTACGTACAACAGAAGAAACACTATTGTCAGTGCTTCTCTGCTATACATAGGGTTTTCAATGGCTGACTGTTTTCTGGGAGCAGGTTGCCCTGTCTTTCTCCTAAGTTTATGGCATCTGGTGCCCCCAGGTAGTCTCCCATCCACATACTAACAAGGCCTGACTCTGTTTTGTTTCCCAGATCTCATGAGATCGGAAGCCACAGTGGTGTGGCTGCAGGCAAAACAGGGTTTACAAAGTATGTCAGCAGAACTGCACATCTTTTAGAAGCACTGGATGAGAATTGGCTTCTCTGCCTTTTCCAATTTATTATAGAGGCTGTCTGCGTTCCTGGGCTCCTGGCTCTTTATTCCAGTTTCAAAACTAGTAGAGTAGCATCACCCAGTGTCTAACTCTGACCACCTTTTCTGAGGATCTTTTCCCTTTTGAAGGATCCTTATAATAACACTGGGTTCACTCAGGCAATCCATGAATGATCTTCCTATCTGAAGGTACTTCATTTAATAACATTTAAAAAGTCCTTAACAGCCTAACATATTCACAGATCCCTGGGATCAGGACAGAGACATCTTCAGGGACCATTATTAAGGCTATCAAAACACATTTGTCTGGAATACACATATTTTGAATGGAAAATAAAGACTTTTAAAAATTTATAAATGAAAGATGTGATTGCCTTTTTTATATGAAAGGTAAGGTGGAAATCACTTTTATTATTAATTGAGTTATAAATATGATTTCAAGGAGAAAAATTTCTTTTTCAGCCTGATGTCTACGAAACAGCTCACATTTATGCTATGTAATACATGAAAACAAAATATCTCTGATAAAAGAAGGTGCAAACTCTACCATAGCAGAAAAAAATAAAAAATCCTAAAACTCAAGTCCAAAATGTATGAGAGGATCTATTCTTGAATTTTAGGCTCTCTGTCTTCTAGCTGGATGATTGCTGATGAGTTACTCAAGAAATCTATGCCTCAGTTTCTTATATGTGAAATAGGGACTATTTCGGTGTTACAGCAGCATTTTAGGTTTTTTGTGAGTATTGGAGATCATGCTCCTTAAGTACCTGTTACAGAGCTTGATCCAGAGAAGTTGCTTGCTAAGTGGTAATTGTATTTGTACTTCCTGTGCTTGGTTATTATTGTGTAGGAATTCCCCATGCAAGGATGCTTTCCATCATATGGTTAAAATGTACAATATTTATATTGCTGAATAAAATTTGGCTTCAAGAGAGTTTCCTGCAGAGCCAGAACTCCTTTCATGACAAAATTTACACATTGCCTGATGAGCTGCCCAATAACAAATTAAAGAAATGGTCATGTTTTGACAATTAAATTACATAAAGCTCTGAATGCAATAATCGCTAAGCTGAAAATAGACAACATAGGGATGTTAAGTCAGTGAAAGGAACACTGACACCAAAATTTATTGTCTGCAGGCTATCACAAAAGATGTAAATAATTTTCTGACTTGAGTTAGAGGTCAATTTAATAAATGCAGAGAAATATAGATCTTACAATGTAAATATAATTACTGACCTCTTTTTCTGGTTCCTTTAGGTCATTAAGTAATTTCCTGACAGGACTACACCAAGTCAGCATCAAGATGAAAAGGTTTTTGACCTAGCTGGTCATGCACAAATTATTTCAAACCTCTATTAAGCTGGGTTACAGAGAGCATATTTCTTTTACAAAATTAAGTGCTAAATGTTGAGCAATGATACATTCCCTACACAAATCTAAAGTCTACATAGGATATTATTGTATAAATAAAAAATTATAATTGTTGATGTAAAATTCTTTTATTTTGGTCATATAAACATCCAGTCTTGCATTTCTCGACTAACAATTGAACAAAATAAATGTATTCTAGTAGAAAATCAAACTTCAAAGAGGGGGATTTCATCAATAACACAAGAGGAATAGCTTGTTAGTGTAGTACCTGTGGTATACATCAAACTATATGCATTTTATTCCAAAACCCATAACAAATCCCCCTTGTAAGGTTTATAGTGTATTTAACTAGATTTGAAAACTGCAAGCTTCATGGTTCAGGCATCCATATTCATAAACAAAATAGAACTATACTAAAGCAGTGATAATTTGTCCTTTTATAACATTGTTTCCTCTGAGGAAATTATGGTTTCTTGTCTAATTTTTCTGAAATTTGAGTGGAAATCCAAAAACTTTTTACCTTTTAAATTTAACAATACAAGTAGCACGTAAGATAGTGTCAGCAAAGCCAAAGGAATTCCACCCTGTTAGAGTTCCAGAGTCAGTTTATGTTGCCAAAGGTCTTCCTAATTTAATCAGTGTAATTTCATTAGTCTTGGGATGAAGAGTAAAAGAAAGCTTATAATCCTGTGGCTGCTAGAACACCTTAGGTTTTAACACTGTCAAAGAATTAGCTCTTGAGGGATTTACGATGGGATCCTTTGCTATCTACACTTCTGTGTTTTTGAAGCCAGAAAGACTATTAAAATAAGAAAAATGTAAAATGGCAAGTGCCTTGATGTGAGGGCTTTCCGGCAGGATATGGTGTTAAATGAAGCTAACCAATTTCCACTTTGTAGTTCTGATAGATGTCCAGAGGGCCTTTGGAAAGTAAAACAAAATGAAAGGAACAAAAGCTGAGTGATCATTTCATTAGGAGACCCTTGGTTTATACTGTAGTTCAATTTTGGCAAGTCAATATGAGAAAATTCAAGAAATACAAAGGGACTTCTCATCCTCCAAAACCCATTTTATATCTCATCCAAGAGGATACCCTAATGTGTTCATTTTATCATTTTTCTGAAGGTAGACTTCACTTGTATTCTCGTTCAACAAAAAAAATATGATTGAGCTGGTCCTGGTATATAGCCACTTTAATGTATTATTTAATACAGAATTTTGTATATTCCATGTTTGCTGAAAATTTGAATTAGATTGTCAAGAAATATTCTTTGATCATCTATAATGTATTATGATCTATGCTAAATTCTGAGAATAAAACACTGATCAAGACATGGTAGAGTCCCTACCCTTGTGCAATTTGCAGTCTACCTATAGAAACAAACAATAAACTGCTAATTATTCATTCCAGATAAGAATGGTGAAGCAGAAGATGGTATTATAAGAACTTTTAATGGATTTGACTAAGTGGGACTTCAGAGATTCACTCCTAAGCAATAGATGTACAAGCCCATTTTCAAGGATGAGCAGCATCAATAGGAAAGAGGGTTGGATAGTAGAAGAGAGAAAATAGATGACTATCCAGGCTGAGCTAACAATTCCAGAGTGGACTGAAGCACTGAAAGTCTAAAAGAACTGCAAGTTTCAGAACTGAGAGAAAGTCAGAAAGGATAGAGACAAGAGTGAGAGAAGAAAAACATGATATGAGGTGGAGGGAGAAGTGTACAAAAGTTAGATCGTGATATGATTAGAGGTCATCTCAGAGATTTCATTTCTACTCTAAAAATACTGACAAACCATTGGATGGTTGTGAGGATTTGAATGTCTCCACCAAAACTCATGTTACAATTTAATCTCCACTGTGAGGTAGTCGGAGGTGGAACCAGGTGGGGTCTTTTAGAGATCAGTATGTCTTAAGGACTCTGCCCTTATGGATGTATTAAAACACTCAGTTACATAGGGTAATGGGCTATGGAGGAAGTGTCTTTCTTATAAATGAGAGCATTCTTTAGTTAGCATGTTCTTTCTCTCCAGATGCTGCCTGCACTGCTTTGGGACCCAGCAGAAAGTTCCCATCAGCAAGAAGTCTCTTGCCAGATGCAGCCCCTCAATCTTGGACTTCCTGGCCTCCAGAGCTAGAAGAAATAAATTTCTTTTTATTTTCTTATAAGTTACCCTGTTTGTGGTATTCAGTTTCACCAACAGAAAACAGGTCAAGACTGAAGTGTTGAGCAATGTACTGATGCAATCAGACTTATTTTCAATAGATCATTTTGGTTGCAAAGTGGAGAATGAATTTATTATCTTTAATAAAGCATGTATTTCTCAAAGGACAAATATGGACATTATTTGTACTCCATAGAAATAACAAATTGAAAGGAAAATGAATGCAAAAGTTTAACTAAAAATAAATATACACCAATAACCTCAAATTCAGAAGGAGAAAATATGTGATTTGATAAAAAAAAAAAAAACTCACCGGTAGCCTCTGAATCAAATTGTAATCTCTATCTTTACCAATACAGCACCAACTCCAGACTGTATTCATTGTTACTTTCTGTCCACTAATTTATCTACAGCACCTAATACAATGGTTAGCAATACCAGACCCTCTCTATATATTTACTAAATGAATAAAGAATCAAACAAGCAATTAAGATTTATTTCGAATTGCCTTCTACCACTGGTAATTATATTACCCATACTCTTCCTGATGGTTTCTACTTAATATCATTTTTTAAAAATTCTTCCTCTTCTACTCTTTCTCCAGAACTAAGAAGACTAGGTTGTGGAAGTCAGTGAAAAGATGAGCATATTGCTAAATGGTGTAAATAATAATGAAAAGACAGAAGAAAAAACTAAGGGAGCATAATATATAAAGAGAATGAATTAGATTAGAGCAGTGAATCATTTAACCAAAGAAGTCCAAGGACCCTTCGGAACTGGTAGCTTATGGCAACTGATGATGCCCCATCTTCAAGGGTTCATATCAAAACTTGTGTTGAAGTTGGTAAATTGAGAGAATATAAAGCTCAATTACATGCCCTCAATAGCAAAATACCCTAGAGCCATAGCAATGTGGTGTCCAATCCCATCAGATCTCAGAAGCTAAACAAGGTCATATCTGTTTAGTATTTGGATAGGAGACCACCTGGGAACACCAGGTGCTATAGGCTTGGAAGAAGGTCTTGGTAACCCACTCCCAAAAAACAATAAGCCATTGAAAACCCTATGACTAGCAGAGAAACACTGACAATAGTGTTTCATCTGTTGTATGTAGGGTCACTATGAGTTGGACACCAACTCCACGGCACCTAACAAAAACACAGAAAAATAAGAAAGGCACAGTATGAGTGACAAGTTAGCATTGCCATCCTCTGAGAGTGGAAAGCATATAAGAAAGAAAAGTATGCAATATCATGAGATTAACAGTTCAGCTGCTCTGGGCCTCCCACTTTTTTCTATAGCAGTGCTGGGTAATTTCTGTGTATTCCATGTTTAACCAGTCAAAAAAGACAGATCTACATGCCTCCTTTTCCCACATAAATATGCATACCTTCTACACCTACACATACACATATTGAGAGAGAGACAGACAAACAGACAGACAGACAGATATCAAGACCTATGTCCATCTGCCTCAAGTAGGAAATGTCTAGGTGAGGCTGTACATCAGAGAGCAGGCAGGGTCTACTGGCTAGTGATTTCTGTATCATAGGGCAGAACCTGTGTCCAGTGACCAGCCCCTAAGTTATATTAAACCCTAGAATCCTACACAAAGAAAAACTATGTGTCAAGATTCAGACTAATATGAAGGCACTTTAGATTTATGAGGGCTCAGGATATTTGCCCCAGAGAGATGTTCATAAAGGAATAACTGAGAAGAAAACTCACACAGCAGACAGTAAAATGAAGCCAAGAGGAAATAATTGAATGAGGAAAATAATGGCAAGCTAATTACTCAATGATACTGGGAAGTTTAAATAAACATTGATTATTAAAACATTTATGGATAAAATAGGAACCCAACTTAAGGACAGTCTCAACATGCATGAACGTGAGAGAAGGGGAGAGGTGAAGGAGTGGGGCACATGAGTGGAAATGCAGTTTTTGTATATAGGGGCTTGATGACTTCAATCTTTGTTTTAGAAAGTATACCTTTTAAAATTCATAGTAAAGCAAACATAGTAAACATAAAGTAAACAAAGGAAACAGAAGAAAAATACAAATATAGGTATTGTTTTTAATTTAGAAAACACACAAAAAGAAAAAAAATCAAACGATGTATCCATCAAAATCCAGGAAAAAAGACAGATGAAACAAAGAGATAACATAATGAATAAAAAACGTGAAGCATAATTTACTAAGGCTTCAGTGAATATGTTGTTGTTGTTGTTGTTGTCATTGTTGTT